>WSXT02040626.1:8733-28015 GCA_011762715.2 Neuroterus valhalla | reverse complement strand
TCCCTATCAGCGCCCGATCAGAAACAGGGAAAAGTAGCCAGGGCCCTACTAAATCCCTATTGCAATTTCTACATGGGTAAGTTTCCATTCCTTTTATCGTAGTTAGGAAAAATTATGTATTTTCTTGCGTCACTATTTTAGAACCCTTTCTCATAGAATTTCCTGGATTCCCAAACTGATTTTTAGTTGAATATAACTTTCTTATCCTCTTAGTTCTATTACAACATAGGTATTTCCTTATGAAACAATATAACGCCTGATGAGAGATCTGCTCCAAAACTTCGTTTCAGAGTTATTATTCAAGTTTTGATCTTCCGCCTAGAAAAAGTTTAAGATAAAAAATGGCTTCCATTTTTCCATTTTTCCATTTTTGAACCAATAAAAAGTTGCATTGGTATTATTATCGTTGTGACGTAATTGTGCTGGTTTAAGAATGATCAAAAATGAGGTTAAAAGAGATAAAAGAATGCGATTGACTTTTATAAAGAACTGGAGTATTAGTAAGAATTAAAGTTTACATAGTAGATAAGCTGTATCGGGAGTTGAAATTAATGTATTATGTTACTGATTAAAAGTCATTTTGAGCAAAATGGAATAGATAGTGAGATCAAATCAAATTCAAAGGCTCAATGTGAATTATTGACTAATAAGCTTAGTCTATTTAAATGAAAATTTTCTAAATAAAAATAGGCAGCAATTAAATAAATATAGGTTGCTTGAAATAGAGAGGAGACATTGAGTTCGCGGTGAAAGAAAGAGAGAGAAGTAGTGTGCACCACTTTACATCCTCAAATTGATAGTAACTCGCATACAATGAACTTTATTTATAATCGCCGTGCTTAACTCGAGTTGCTCTACTAGTCACAAGATGCATGCAGGAAATCTTAGGACTTGAAGAAAAAATGGAATAGTACCTTTTCGAGTCGTTTAAAAATCTTGGAATATTATAATTAATAATATACAAATATGAAGCAACATTTCTGTATGGAAATGGAATAATTCCAAATTGTACACTTCCATCACTTGAACAAAATAAGCATATTTTGAGAGGCATTGAGTTTGAGATGTTAATTTATAACATCATTAGATTTTGAATAATTTGATTTCAATTGTTCAGTTTTTGCATGGTTTTATTTAGAGAGCAACAATTTTTTATCGTTCTAAAGGCTCATGTGGAAAGAGGCTTCGAAAATGGGAGAGCTACTCAAAACAATTTAGTATTTATCTTAGTGAACCTTCATTTTGAATTTGAAACTCTACATTTTCGGACGTTCAAATCAAAACATTTTTTAATATCAAGAAAATTGAATATCTTTCGGCTTTCGACATAAATCAACTTCAGCAAGATTATTTATTAAGGTTGTTAGTTCTTCTTTATTTGTTTATACTCCCTCCCTTTTACGATTTTGAGAGTGTACTACCTTACCAACTATTTCTTACAAATCTTCTAACATACCCCTATCTTTGCCTACGAAAATATCTCTTTTATCCTTCCTATTAAACCCTCATCTATTCCTTTTTCTTCCACGGCCTTCCAAAGGATTCTTCTGTTCACGGAATCAAAAGCTGCTCTGAAATCCACGAACCGTGAAACAAGTTTCCCTCTCTTCCGACCCAAGATTCTATTTACCAAATAATTGAGCACATATATATTATCTATGGTTTCCATACCTGTTCCGAAGCCCGTTTGGTTATGTGGTATACTTCCCTTTCCTTCCACTTGTCTTTCTAGTCTCTTCCTAAGTACTTCCGAATTAATTTTATAGCCTACCTTCATAGGCGTGATACCCCTATACTCCTCTATCTTATTCCCTTCTCCCATCTCATCAATGGTACTACTAGCTCTGTCTTCCATTCTTTGGGCCACCCTTCGCCTCTCTCCCCGCAATGTTTCAGTGCTTCATTCTGCAAGCCATCTTCACATGTCGATTTGTTTTTTTTTCCGTTTCCTGGTTGCGTCATTTCCCTCTTCCCGCCTTATCCCATCCCCCCCCCCCCCGTCCGCATCTACCGCTACTGCCTCTCTTCATTCGCCCTTTACCCCATTTTCCACTCCTCCTAGCAAGGACTTGAAATATTCCGCCATTCGCCTATTCCGATTTCTTCATTTACACGCTTCCTTCCCTCTTTTTCCCTGTTCATAACTTCCCATCCCCCCTTACCCCTCTCTCTCTCTCTCTCTCTTTTCCCTTGACTGATTCTTATTCTCAATTACCAATCGAAGGCATTTCAATAAACACTGCAAATC
Source organism: Neuroterus valhalla (assembly GCA_011762715.2). Lineage (NCBI taxonomy): Eukaryota > Metazoa > Arthropoda > Insecta > Hymenoptera > Cynipidae > Neuroterus > Neuroterus valhalla. Next base: position 25,767 of record WSXT02040626.1, on the reverse strand, counting down.
AAATGATGAGATTCAAGATAGCCGTGATTCTATAGTATTACCCACTATTTTCGCAAATTACTATATTGATATTTTGGGTGGCGATCTGACCGGGAAATCGGGAAATGACCGAGAATTTCAGAAACTTGGAAAAACCGGGAGATTACCAGGATTGAGCAATGGTTTTTCAATTTAAAAATTAAACTTTTTTCTTGAGAATTTATGTGCTTTGTGAAAATTTGCCTATTTTGTGGAGAATTATTCTTTATGCGGTTGAAAATTTATCTTCCTCGCATAAAATGTATCTATTCCAGTTGAAGATTTATTATTTTACAAATCCATCAGTTGCGTTAAAAATTTATCCCTTCAGCTGAAAATTTAAATGTTTCGTTTTTAGCGGAAAATCAATCTTTTCTAGTTCAAAACTCAACAATTTGGATGAAAAATTGTCTTTCTGTTTTGTGAATTCAGTGGTTTCTTTCAAATATCACATTCTCTTCTAAAAAATCGATTTTTTAGTCCGAAATTATCTTCATCAAAAGGTAATTTTTCTTATTTAAGAATTCTTCTCTACGATTAACAATTCAAGTTAAACATCACATTTTTTTTACTTAAGTCGAAAGATCATCCAGTCGAAGACACTCATGTTTATTTAAAAATTAATTTCTGAAGCAAAAAATGTTACTTTTCCAGATTTGGCTGAAAATTATTATTTCCTTAGATTTAAATCCAACCATTTCGTTAAAAAATTTTAGTTTTTTGTTGAAAATTAATCTTTGGTCCATCATTCCAGATGAAAATTTGTCTTTCTGATTTAAAATACAAGTTTACTACAGTTCAATTGAAAATGCCCTACTTGTAGTAAGAAATTTATTCGTTTGTTTGAAGATCAATTCTTCTTAGACGATTCAAATTTTGATTTACAAATTACCTTTTTCAGTAAGGATTAATTTATCCGTTTGAAAATTCAACTGTTTCAGTTGAAGATGCTTTTTTTCCGGGTAAAATGTCTCATGTTTGGTTTAAAATTAGTTTTTTGAGCTAAAAATGTAAATGTTACATTTTTGGTTGAAAATTAATATTTTTGCAGTCTGCAAATTCCACTATTTTGTTGGAGCATTATAATTTTTGGTGGAAAATTCATCTTTCCAGTAAAATATTAATCATATTGTTCAAATAATACTAACCTTCATGTTTGAAAATTGAAGTGCTTCAGTTAAATTTTCATCATTTTAGTTGAAAATGTATAATGTTATGTATGGAAAGGATAATTTTTCATGGAAATTTGAGTATTTTTTTCTTATCATTCGATTTAAAGAATGTAACGTTCCTTCAGTCTGATTCTAAAACACCGTCTGCGTCACGTTCAATGCGGCTGAAAATGTCTATAGCATGGCACCAACACAGATTTCTTTCTCTCTCTTTCTCCCTCCCCCCAGTTCTGGTGTAGTATATGTATAACGAGTGGAATATACATCACACATTTGATACTTCCCGTATGCTGATTGATGGAGGTGATTAAATGTTCATAGTATGTTTCTAATGCGATTTAATAAAGTGGTGAAAGTTTCATTCAATTACTATATTACAATAAATTTTATATTTTATATAAAATTGACTAGAGATTAATTCATGTCTACATATTACACTTGAAACTGACAAACTTTAATGATTTAACTTCTTTGAAATATTAATCTCCAATTGCGATTGACATTATACTTCCTGTTTCAATATTTCTTTTACTGGCGTGCATGTATGCATAGAGTTAGGGGATAACTGTTTCCTTCCAATCGATGAATGAAATAACAATAAAATTTATATTTTTCTTTTAAGGCGAAAAAACTTGTGTCGACGGTCCCGGGACGGCTCTACTTTTTTATCTGTCTCAAATTTGATTATCAAATTGATGATAGCCCTAACATACAGAAAGAAGTTTGCTCAATTTTCTCAGAGAAAATGTGTTTATCACGTTTTATTTGCTTTCTCCTTATTCTGTGTCTTCAGACAGGGAGTTGTAGAAAATAATTATAGCTTTTATTCGAAGGCAGCGAGTTTCAGTAAAGAAATATAATTCCACTTGGAACATGGAATTTTTCACATGGAACGGGCACTTTCGAAAATAGTTATTATTCAGATTTAGAAGAGATGAATTTAAGAAAATCCCTCCTCCAATTCTTTATTCTTAATGAAGGAAGTACTTCTAGCAGTTTTTAGAGTAGAAGTAGTATTTCGAATGAGGAATATTTCTAAATTTTAATTCAGAACTGGTTTACATTTTTCATTGCGAATTCATCTTTTTTAAGTTAAAAAATCAACTACTTGGTTAAAAGTTAAACTCTTTTGTTGGAAATTGAATTTTTTTGTTAAAGGTGCATTATTTTAGTTCAAAATTCAACTCTGGTTGAAAATGTAACTACTTTGTTTAAAATCAATTAATCTTTTTTTGATTAAATTACAAGTATTTAGTTGATCATTAATTTTCCAATTTAAAAAACAAACTATTTCTTTGAGAATTTATACACTTTGTGGAGAATTCTTATTTTTTGTAGGAAATCAATCCTTATGGTGGGAAATTCATCATTTTCGCATGAAATACATTTATTCCACTTGAAGATTTATTAGTTTAATTGAAAATTAATTTCATCAACTGGAGATTTATCTGTTTCATTTTTACTTAAAAAATACTCTTTTCCATTTCAAAATTCAATAATTTGGAATAAAATTTGTTTTTTTGAATGCAAAATCTAATTGTTTTGTTACAAATCCCCATACTTTGTTGAAAAATCTGTTTTTTGGTGGAAAACTATCTTTTCCTTCAGAAGTTAATCCTCTTGTTTGAAAATTCTTCTTTACTGTTAACAATTCAAATTATACAGTTGAATATTTTTCATTTTAGTCAAAACGTCATCTTGTTGAAAACACTTGTGATTGATTTAAAAATCAATTTTTCAAATCGTTATTGTTACTATTCCATTTTTGATTGAAAATTATCATTTTTATTGTTAGAAATTCAACCATGTTATTGAAAAATTGTATTTTCTGGTTGAAAATTACTTTCTATCTAAAAATTCAACTATTCTAGTTAAATGTTCATCATTCAAAATCGTAGTTGTAGTTGATAATTCATTTGTTTGTTTTGAAATTGGTTTTTTTTAAACTAAAAATGTTCCTGTTCTATTTTTGGTTGAAAATAATTATTTTTCAGTTAAAAATTCAACTATTTTGTTGAAACATTTTTTCAGGTGGAAATTAATCTTCCTATTAAAAAATTAATCTTTTTGTTTGTATATGAAAAATGTTACCGAAAATGAAAAATTTCATTTTTCAGCAAGACTATGCGAGATACGAAAAGAATGAAAAGCACCAAAGTTGTTACCCTTAAAGAAAATCTACAAATTTACTGTTGAATATTTTTCGATAAGATGAATAGTTTTCATTTAAATCTCGATAACGCACTCACAAGAGTAGAAAATTCCAATTTCCAGCCAAACAATAAGAGACAAGAAGAAATGTTAAATAGAAAAATTTTTCATCTTAAAAAGGCCTTTAAAGTTTTATTCGAATTATTCTTCATTAAGACGTGTATTTTCTGTTTTAATCGTGATAACGCTTTTTAAACAATGAAAAATTGAACTTGCTAGCCAAACTATAGGAGATGTTAATATCGGTGGCGAGTATTGTAATGAGAATGTCTTCCTTAAGGCCATTAGAGCCTTAAGTAAACTTAATTTTGAAAAAAATTTTCATCAAAAATGAAAAAAAAATCAATAATCTTCATAGAAGTAGAGCAGAGGTGTCCGACGCGTAAGCAACAGTGTAATTAACTGTCACTCGTCAATCTCCTCTCTCACCACCTTGGATGCGTTCATGTGGTGATCGCGATGTGGAAAGGAGTCCTCGGCGGCCGGTCTGTGTGCACAGTGCGCGCAAGTAGGCGTGGTCAAGCGTAGTCAGACGAAGCTCGTGGTGGAACGAGGAGAGAATTCTCGATGGAGCGCTCGGCGAAGGGGAAGAAAGGAGAAGCGTGCCAACCTCGCGTTGGACACCGCTGAAGTAGAGGTTTCCAGCAGTTCTGCAAAATTTGAAACTCTGTGTATGCATCACACTGTAAACTGAATCAAGCACGTATGAAGCTGAGCGCGAAGCGCGAGGTGAAAATCATAACAAGCGCGTAGTGCGAGGTACATGCATTATCGAGCGCAAAACTCGAATGACGCGCGCCTTGAGCGTGGTCAAACTTGCAAGCCGCGCGCCATGAGAATGTGCTTCAAACGTGAGAGGCAAGGGGACTCACGCTGATCAAGCACCTCGAAACGTGAGAGGCAAGGGGACTCACGCTAATCAAGCACCTTGAAACGTGAGAGGGCAGGGGACTCACGCTAATCAAGCACCCCGAAACGTGAGAGGCAAGAGGACGCATGCTAATCAAGCACCCCAAAGGGAACAGAATTTACTACGTCCACGTCGTTGTTCCTGGGTATTGTTGAACGTAAACGTAAACTGCTTGAAAAAAACCTTGAAGATCATCACTAAGATCAATACAGAGCTTACCAATTAATTTCTCGTTGAAATTTACTTCAGGAATTGCACTGACCTTTTGGAAAACTTTGTTAATTTCAAATAACCTTTAATTGACCTTGAACGCTACAATTGATCTATGACTTGGGTACGTATCTGAACGTAGAATGTTCCGTTCTATCGATTGCAGGTGTAAAAAAAGGGTGTTTCCATTTCAAAAAACAAAGTTGACCATGAAGCCATGAAGGTCACCTTTAAGGTCAAAATAAAGGTCACCATTGAATTCCTAGTTGAAATTTACTTTAGGAATGACCGTCACTTTTTTGAAAAATATTTCACCTGAGGAAATATCCAACCGTCCCGAGACTTTTTAGACACCCTGTAGATAATAATAATAATAATAATAATAAGGGCCCAATCGATGCTCAGTCATTTCAACGCGAATGGTTCTGTTGAAGAGTTGGGAGAATTCTTAAGAACCGGTCTGAGCCTTGGAGTAAAAGCAGTCATTAGGCTCTTTTCAACTTTCGTATGCTGAATACCCTTGGGCTCAACAATACCCAGATATTTATTCGACTGACCCTCAACCATTGCCTCCATACGGGCCTCGTTCTCTTTCTCAGATTCTTTGGTTTCCGATTCTCCTCGATGAAATGCACTGTTCTTTAATTATCCAGTCCAAACTCCATTTCGTCATTTGGAAACTGTCTAGTGACATTGATCATTTATTGCAGTTTCTGGTTTGAACTAGCCTACAGCTTCAGGTCATCCATGTACAGAAGATGAGTTAGTACATGACCATCCTCATCATCATGTATCTGGAATCCATGAGACATGCTATTTAGTGCTCGGCTCAATGGATTCATCGCTAAACAGAACCATAATGCTCTGAAAGAGTCCCCTTGGAAGATACCACTCGTAATGCGACTTGGTTTAGTTATCCTTGGTAGTCCATGATCAAAGTACGTGATTTTTGTTTCCCAACGCATCGTCGAACGACTTAGGAGGTCAATGATGCGTGGGCACTAAAGCAGATCTTGTGAATCTTCATAACTTTAACCAAATACTCGTGTGGTAACAAAGGAAACGCTTGCTTCTAGTTAGTGTGAGCCATGTGCAAGTTTCTCTGATCTTTCCTTGCTTGCGTCATGGCCACAGCGTCAATGGTATTAGGGAATGTCCATAAATTACGTGACGCTGAAATCTCAAAATTTCACGATTTGTCTGTCTGTTCATAATGCTACTGTAACAATTTCACTCTTTCCTGTCTGTAAGGTAACGTAACGCCTGTTAAAAACACAAAACATCGCGAAACCGCAGCCGCAAGTCGAATCCAAACTCGACTCCGATGGAAGCCAGTAGCAGCAGATAAATTATAAACAAGCCGCAATGTCTGCAGATTCGCTTTCTATTTTTTATGAGAAAAATAATATAATGTAATATGATAATATTTATAAAAGTAAAAGTAAAATTATGAGCTCAGTAATATTGAAAATCTCTCAATTTCATTTTTGAAAAACGTTACGTCAGTCGTCTTATATGGCGTTACGTAATTTATGGACAGCCCCTAACTAGTTCTTTACTACCCTGTGAGTTCTTACAATATCCTATTTGTTCTTCGGTAAGGATGTTATTCTCATCACAATGAGCGCAAATTTGATCTCCGATTACATCTCTCAGACACTTATAAATTTTTGGGCGACAGACTATTGGTCGTGACTTAGATAGATTCTGAGCGTCTGGTTTTTAGGCAACATATACGTGGTTCCTCTGAGCATAAAGTTTGGCATTAGATCCGGATGTTCAATGATCTTCTGGAAACACCTCATCAATCCTTTGCGTACACTTGTAATGTACTTGTACCAGAAGTTGTGCACCATGTTCGGAACTGGAGATTTCCAATTACTAGATTTGTACTTGAATTCTAGATGTCATTCAGCTGTGTGTATCGCAAGTTACACAGCTACGAGACTATTTTATCAGCAAGCGAGATGTTACGCTCTATGATACCATCTGTGAAGCACATCTCGATTGCACGCCCTTGAATTTGTCTGCAGCGAAAGCCTTGAATATCAGGGCAGAAACCAAGGAGGAATTGGAAACGAAATGGAGACAAAAAGCTATCCACAGCGAGCACTTCAAAACCTTACATCAATATGAAGTGGATGAAGAGGCATCTAATATTTAGCTACAAAAGGACGTCCTGTTTCCGGAATAGAAAAAAATCTTGAGGGATTAACGGTCGCTGGTCGGAGCGTCATGCGGTGGCTGGAGAATCACGATGTGGCCTCGCGCAAACAGTGACACGGCGCGAGAAAAAACTATTTTTCTTGAAATGGGGCACTTCGGGGCAGGAAGTGAAAACGGTTTGGAAATAAAGACACTTTTTCTCAATAGAAACAACAAATCTCGACACAGGAACTCGCAGGAAAAAATAAGAGGGAAAAAAAGAATAAATAAAAAAAATCCATTCCAGTTATAGTCTATAAAATTACTAATTTTAAATATATTCAAAATTTCCTCAACATAAAATATCAATAAAAGCGTGAGGCGACGGGATAGAGTATTTGTCAAGACGCCTCACGCTTTCATTGATATTTTATGTTGAGGAAATCTTCAATATATTTAAAATTAGTAATTTTATAGACTATAAATGAAATGGATTTTTTTTATTTATTACTTTTTTTCCTTTTATTTTTTATTTTTTAGATTGTAATTGAAATAAAAGCGTATTTTCTAATTTTTTTTTTTCGTTTTAAAAATTTTATTTATTTTTATCTTGTCAGTTTCATTGGTAATTATGAATTTGTATAGTTAGAAATCAACGTAGAACTGTTGTAATAAGATACAATGGAATAGTTTTATGTACAAATATTGTTATATTCGCGTTTCAGCCTTATAAAAACAAAATGTTAAGTGCAAATAATATTTATGGGTAATTTCAATTTTCCCCATATGTAATCGATAAGTGGAATGAAAATCAACGTGAAGATCTAAAACTTGCAAATATAAGTGAAATATAACATTTTTCAAAAACTAAGATTCTTCCTACTCACCGTAATAAAATATGACTAAAAATAAAACATAAAAGCAATACTATGCAATAGATGTCAGCTTCTCTCAATACACACACGCACGCACGCGCGCACACACACAACTGACTGATTCATAACCTCTTTCATACAAGCATCCACCTTTCGCAAGGATGTTTTATTGTTTTGTCTAGGCTAGAACCCTTTTTTATCGCCAGGCTTATCGCTCCATTTATTTACACAGTGCGACCCGTGTTTCGTTTCAACACTGCTTAAATTCGGTACATCTTTGGATGCGGTAACGCTATCTGTGAGTCATTTCAGATACTATTCTGTTTTTTTAAATCAACGAATTCTATATCATACAATGTTTATTTACATTAAATATTTTGGAGAAACAAAAATGTCAGGTGTGAATATTATGTATGCAAAGTTTCAGTGCTGAAACCTATCTACAAATAGGTAAAAAGTACGTATGAATATTTGTACCATTTTGCTGCGTCAGACAGACAGACAGACACCAAGGTGGAGTTAAATAAAAGCGTATAAAAAAGAATTCTCTACGTGAACTTTTAAATCGGGTACAAAAAACCTTTCCACCAAAAACTCACTGAATATGGCAAATTTTATAAAAATGTCCGCCATTTTGAATTTTGGATTTTTGACTTCATTTTCGAAATCAGCGACCCCAAGAACCCCTTAATACTCATTTTCAAGTAAATGCATGGAAAATTTTAGAAAAATGTCTGCCTCGTTACGAGACGAACTTTGGAACACGTCAATGAATTAACATTGTGTCTGAAAAAAGATCTGCGCAACAAATTTCGAATTTCATTCTCAATTTTCTTAATTTTCAACATTTTGACTTTAGTAGGCACTTGACTTAGTTCGTGGCTAGTGATTAAACACGGGGTGATATAACCCGAGATTGATTTTTGACGAGGAAAATAAGGGCCCAATCTTCTTTTATATGGAGTCTGTATTCAGAGTAAAAAATGGATGTATATCAATACTTTTTGTGTAGAAAAATTCTCTTCAATTCGAACTCAAGAATTCGAAAAGATCGTCTTGCAAAAAAAGTTTTGAAATTAGAAAATTTATCACTAAACATACAGACGTGATTCAAAACAGGAGTAGGCCTCAATCATCTAACAAACAATGAATGCTTGTATTCATGTAGTGAAATAAGGCAATGAAATTTTGAGGTTAGGGCCTGATCTCATCGCCCTTAAAATAATCTACTTTGTTCTAGTTGGGACAAAAATATTGGGTTAAAATTTCGTATGTACGTTTCCTAATAAATCTGAATATCCTGATCTTTCTTATTAAATAAACATAATTCACATAAAATTAAGGAAAAAAGAGATAACATCTGATTGTGATCTTGCTCTGTTTCAGTGTAAACCCAAAGAGCAGAAGAAGTACCGTTCGCCGCATGGGTGCCTGGGTTGACGATCGTGTCGTGGAGGAGGAGGTGATCCTGAGAGTCCGGGATACGAGGAGGAGACCGACGACAATCCTGGGTTCCAGCTGCCATGGTGGCGGTGGTCGACTCCAGACTAGGTCTTCCTTGTCTCTGTTACCATTGCGTCGACAGTTTACTAGACAACTCTACGAGTGGCCAATTACACCTCTATTTAAATCAAGGACGAAACTAGTCAATTTTAAGTTTTGAATTTGTGAATCGTGTGATAAATTAATAATTGTAGCATCGAGAGTTCAAATAAGCCAAAGAGAAACCAAGAAAACCTCGCGTGTGGAATCAACATTATTTTCGAGTGTTCGCCAGGAATCGTGTTCTCAGTTCTTCACATCTAGGAATCAACAACCTTTCATAAAAATATCTCTTATCAAATTCTAATCCGACTCGCAAGCGAGTCCACAATGGCCGATTGGAAATTCTTCAGCAGTGAGGAAACGACTTCCAAAGCCAATGAGGATGAACAATCTTCAAAAACTACAAATCCGAACCTTTCTAGTAAAGAACTTGGATCCCCGGGGGAGAAACAACTCCCTGAAGGTTTTTCCTTAGAGGAAATTACCGAGGATCCGAAAGCTGACCTGACAAGACAAGAAGGAAAACAAAGTCATAATTTCACCTTCGAAAATGACATAATCTCTGAAAATGACGAAGCCGGAAGATTCGTCGAAGCTGATCTTCAAGACCGAGAATCAGGACTAAAAATCCGCCTTGAAGCAACGCGGGAATTAAGAGACTCGCTTCGAAATTCACCGAAGAGACCCGAGAACCTTTATAAGGAGGACCGTCGTGGCTCTCAGAAACTAAAAAATGTACTTTTTGGATCGCCCACGAGGCTCCTCGTTTCCAACAGTCTTACTCCCAGTAAAAAAAGCACCGAAAAACTCGTCAATGGCAAACCTCCCAAAGAAGACAAGCAGGTTCTCCATGTTCAGTTCAATCCAGGTGTGAAGACAAAAACGCAGAGTCAGAATCAAAAGGATCGTCTTAATGAGAAACCACAACCCAGTCCTTCAATTACCACCTCGAGTTCTAGCAGCTCGGAAGATAGCTCAAGCCTTGAAAACTTCTCCGAGGCTAGACCTCCGGATGGAGGTTGGGGTTGGGTCGTAGTCATAGCCGCTTTCATGGTGAACCTTATTGCTGATGGCATTACTTTTTCTTTCGGAGTAATCTACGTCGAGTTCCTGAAATACTTCGGTGAAGGCAAATCCAAAACCGCCTGGATTGGCAGCCTCTTCATGGCAATGCCTCTGCTTTCGGGACCAGTTGCTAGTTTTTTAACAAACCGCTACGGCTGTCAAAGGGTCACCATAGCCGGAAGCTTACTGGCAACAATAGGTTTTGTTATTAGTTCCTTCGCAGGTTCCATGGAAGTTTTGATTCTAACCTTCGGCATCATCTCTGGATTTGGACTTTCTCTCTGCTTTGTAGCTGCTGTCGTCATTGTGGCGTATTACTTTGACAAGCGAAGATCCTTCGCCACGGGACTTTCAGTATGTGGTAGCGGATTCGGAACCTTCATCTTCGCCCCACTGACTCAGTATCTACTGGCTGAATACGGCTGGAGAGGGACGACTCTGATCCTTGCTGGGTTGTTTCTAAACCTAGCTGTCTGTGGATGTCTGATGAGAGATCTGGAATGGACGTCAGTCAGGGCGAAGGCGAAAACGGAGGAGAGGAGACAGAATAGAATAAGAAAGAGATCAAAGATTCAGAATTCTAGTGCTGATACGTTTTCTGCGAGCAGTTCTGCCAACACAGCGACTCAAACACCTCACGGAGATCCTAAGCGGGCCTTTGCTTCGGCGAATGCGATGATTATTGAGAACATGAGGACCCAGGATGAGGATGAAGGGAAATTATTCAGCTCCATTATGGTGAGTCTGCCAACCTACGTTAAGAATGGGGAGAAGGTGCCTCTGGAGGTTTTGGAGTTGCTGAGCACTAGGAAGAACGTTTATGATATGCTGCTGCAAAATTATCCAAATCTTTTGATATCTTCAAGGAGTGTCAGTGACTCTGGAGCTCTTCATGATCAGATCAGCATTCCTTCTACGAGGTTCGTCCCCTCACCGAGTCATTTGGTTGATCTGGATGTGCAGGAAAGTAGTAATAAGGAACATGAAGAGGATCAGACTCCTAAGCGAAATTCTGACGCTGCTGATCTTTGGTGGTTGAAGAAGGCTCATACTGAGACTCATTTAAGACGATCTGGTAGCTTCCAACACCATAGGAGAGTTCCAACTGCGTTGTTGAAGGACATACGAGTTCACAGGCATAGTTTAACTTATAGAGGGGCTATGCTTAACATCAATAGGTATCGACTTAGGGCTTCTAGTTGCCCTGATATTTATAGGAACTCTATCACTACCATCGCCAAGACCAAAATGGTTTGGTATGCCGGGCTTTGGGAGTTTTGGGATGTGGTGGTGGACATGCTGGACTTTTCGCACTTCGCTGACTCCAGGTTTTTGCTCTTCTCGATCAGCAACTTCCTTCTGCATACCTGGTACGACGTGCCTTATATGTATCTCACCGATAATGCCATCGAGATGGGCTTCAGTCAGGAGCAAGCGTCTATTCTTATCTCGGTTATCGGCATCACTAACATGGGAGGAGAGGTGAGCTTCTTTCTTGTTGAGATAAATATGCAATTTGCTCTTTACTTGCATTAAGGCTAAATTATTTAAAATTGGGATGCCTCCTGAATTCCAGAAGCATAGTCCGCATAGTTTTGGACTAATCTCCAAAGAAAACTAACTTTTTACCAAATGATGAAGTAAATGAATTTTCCACTATAAAGACAAATATTAGACAAAACAGATCAATTAGCAGTGCCAAACAGGATGACTTTTCAAAAAAATTGTGGGATTTTCAATAAACTAGTCAAATTTTTAACCAGAGAGAGGAATTTTCAACTAAAATTATGTATAAATATTCACCCAAAGAGATGAATCTTTAAGAAGCATTTCTCATTCAACGAAGGACAAGAATTAAAATCATATGATTTAACAAAAAAATAATTTCACCTAAAATCAAACTACATACTCAACCGCTGGGATCCCTGTACATTCGTTTGTTTTTCAATCAAACAAGAATTCTCATATTTATTGACTGAAGAAACTCGGGAACCATTTTCAAATTTTAGTTTCTGGAGTTCAGTTGTGGAACATGTGTTTCCAACCTCATTTGGTTTGATTCTTCTTACGTAAGAACAACATCCGACTTTGCGTTTGACAAGGAAGAGCCGCCTATTGTATATTTTATTTTCAGTTTATAATTTTTGTAATGAAAGCTTATTATCAGAGTGTTATTTTTTCAAAGCCGTTCTTTCAAAGCCGCTTCCTTGCCGTTTTGGAGAAAATCGAGTTTGAAATATTCGCCACACGCCATATACTGTTTATCAGAAAAGATTTTAAATTGTCCGGTAGCCCAGGTAGCTGCGCTTCGGCTTCGTAACCGAAAGGTTCCGTGTTTGAATCTCAGTCCTTGCACTTTCTTCATTCCTCTTTCATTTATTCACATCTCTGTAAACGTAATTCTATTCCAATGTTAATATTATCCTAATTCCAGAAAGAATGGGTGAAAATTACAACAAAATTGATAACATTTTTGAAGAATGAATTTTTTCGTGAGTAATATGATAGAGCTTCAAAAAAGTTAGTCCAGTATATTTAGTCGGATTCATATATATGACGCGATCTGAAGAAAGACCCCTAAGCGGCCAAAAATCGATTCTCTGATTTTTATTGATTTATGTAGATTCGAACTTGCTCTTTGAGGTGGTGAAGTTGAAAAAAATTCGATCAATAATAATTTAATTAGTACAAGCGTTTAAATATTGTCGTTCGGGAGAGTCCTACCGGCCCTTCGCCACTTCTCCTGCTTCTCCTCTAAAATTACGTTTTGCCGCTTAGGGGTCTTTCTTCAGATCGCGTCACATATGTATTGTTGCAATTTTTTGGGTAGGAAATTTTGTTTTCACCATCTTCAGGGTACCATATAGAAAGCTTAAATCCGACTTTTTGACCATTACCCCTTTGCAGGTTGTCCGACATCTTGAATTAAAGGGTGATTTCTTGTATCGCGTATCACAGTCGTATTTTTAATTTAATCAAGAAAATAGAAGATACCATTTTTCATGAGAAAAATTAGATCTATAAATTAGTATATTTAATGTTTTCTCGTATTTTGCTTGTTTGTTGCTTAAAAAACGATAATACGAATAAAAAGAGGATTGAAAATTCTTTTTGATCGAATATCTTTTTTGGTTTCAGTGCTATTGCAAAGATTTTGAAACGAAAGTTGTAATTTACACGATTTTCTACAATTTTCGTTTGAAACTTTTTTTTGTAAGAGCAATTGTTTACTTACCGTAGCGTCTGAAAGTTGCGCGGTAGTTGGTAGTGCTGAATTGCGAGCGCTGTGGCGTACTAGATTATTCAAAGTTTCGTTGATGGAATGAAGATCATCATTCTTTCTCTTTATTTTTTATTTTTTTCAATTAAATATATTTTGACAATTTTTTGTGTGCATGATTTATATTGCAATTATCTTTTGTTTGTAATTTTTATTTTGAATTTTTCTTGTTTTTGAACTTAACGTTAAAAGATGGAGTTGTATCGACCCACAGTGGAAATCATATTTGTATGTTGCTGGTAAAGTTGGCTTTAGGGTCACAAAAGAATTGGAATCAGTTTTTCATTGATATAGACGTTTTGCCCAAATACGAACGAGCTGAATTTTGTAAAAAATACTCAGCTCTAATAAAGCCAAATCTGAATTCACAAGAAAAACTTTTAACTGTAATAACAAAAAAAAAAAGGAAGAAAAATACAAATCTCACATTAAAAGTTTATTACTTTTTCTGCTTTAATTTATCAATAATTCATGTATTTTATTGAAAGCTCTTGATTCTTGAAATAAAACAGGATTTCTGGTTGAAAATTTATGTTCCAGGCGAGAAGTTCATATATTTCATTATAAATATAATTATTTTGTTAAAAATTCAACTTTTTTCTGAAAAATTTGTCTTTTAATCAAAATAGTATCAAAAATCTTCTGATTTAATTACCAACTATGTATTGCATTGAACTCCAAGAATCTAACTTATTCATTAAAAATTCTGATTTTCTGATGAAAAAAAATGAATTTTCTTCGTTGAAAATTGATCTCTTTTATTCAAAAATTGTACTATTCTTCTTTCAAAAATTCATCATCTTTTGGAAGAACACAACGGTTTTATATTAAAAGTTGAAAACATTTTCTGCTTCAATTCATCAACTATGACATTGCACTTCAAAAATGTAAGCACTTTTTCAAAATACCGTATTTTATTGAAAATTATATATTTTTTTTAAGAAAATCAATTTTCTTGGTTCAGATTTATCTCTTTTAGTTAAAAAAAATCAACTATTTTTTCCCCACATAATTCTTTATCTTCTGGAAGAAACAGCTGTTTTACATTATCATTATATGATTAAGCCAAAACCCTTTCCGGGTAAGCTGAACTCGTTTACGTTTCATCATTGTAAACGAATTATTATTGATTATTTTTACACTGAGTGGGTCACCAGTCCATTGCAGGGATTTGATCAAAATTCTTATAAACTGCTCAAATAAGAGCTAGTCGAATTTTGTACAAAACAATTTAGCGTCATCAAAAAATTTTTGGTTCATGGAAATATATAATTTTATAGTGAAAATAGTTTTTGTAGGTATAAATTAGGACAAAAAATGTTGAAACTCTTTGGGGATTAAAAATAAATGAATAAAGATTTTGTTGATAACATTACAAAAATTATTAATGTTATCAACAAATTTTTATTTATTTATTTTTAATCACTTAAGAGATTTAACATTTTTTGTCTTAATTTATACCTAAAAAAAACTATTTTCACTATTAAATTATATATTTCCACGAACCGAAAATTTTTTCAGAAATAAACGATGAGGGCCCATAACAGAAGCCGAAACGTCTGATTCATTGACAAATTGATGTCAATTCTTTTTTGATCGTAAAGCCAATTTTACTATCAACATACAAATGTTATTTAAACTTAACTTTGATTATTTTTATTGGCATTTAAATTATTTACTATTCTTCAATATAATTTTAAACGATTATTCATATGATTTCTTTTGTTCAGTAAAATTGTGAGATTCGTGTTACAAACCTCGCAATCTTTAATTTATGAATATGCAATCGGTAATGGAATTTCAAGGTTCTTGAACAGTTTCAGTTTTTTGTTTGTTTCACAAATTAATGAAAAATCGACTTATTTTCATTTATCTCAGTTGAAAATAATTTGATCTCACGTCCGATATGACATAAAAGTAACATTGGAAACTGGCCATATTTTATTTCTAGCAGGGAAATGTTCAGTGTAATTATATTTGTGTATAGTGTGTTGTTTAAATGGTGTAAGTCTGTACCGAATATGTAGTTAAATTGAGTAATAATTTATTGTATAAATCATGTAGACAAAAAAAGTCAAAATTATATTTAATTGAAAAAAAAGAAAGGAAAAAAATAATAAGCTCCATTCCACCAACGAAACTTCGAATAATTTAGTACGGCACAGCGCTCGCAATCCAGCACTACAAACTACCGCGCAACTTTCAGACGCTACGGTGAGTAGAGAATCAAAAATTGTAGAGAATCGTGTTTCTTACAACTTTTGTTTCAAAAGTTTGGCGATAGGACCAAAATCGTGAAAGATATTCGATCCATAAAAATTTTCAACACTTTTTATCTGTATTATTGATTTTTAGGCAACAAATAAGCAAAAAAAGAGAAAACGTCAAATATACTGATTTGTAGATCTTATTTTTTCATGAAAAATGGTATCTTCTATTTTCTTGATTACATTAAAATTACGACTGTTATATGCGATACCCAATGAATTGCAATAATAAAATGTAAGTAGACTGGACTAAGTCAGTTCTTACGTGAAAAAGGCATTATAAAATTTATAATTTGCATAATTTGTTGAAATTATATGTTTGAATATTTCAATAAATAAATTAAAAATTACCGCCTAGGCTACCAGACACTTGTAAATCTTTTCCGACAAACAGTATATGGCATGTGGCGAATATTTCTAACTTGATTTTCCCGAACTGTCTAGATGAAATCTTGAAATTTTGCTAAGGTTCAAGCATTTCGAAAATCTGGATGATTGCAGTTTTCATCCTTCATCACCCTATTTTTATCAACGATATGTATCATTTCAAATGGGCTTAATCAGGAATTGCGAAATATTTTTTCAAACCGACATTGATCTGTTTACGAAGGAAGGGCTTTCTGTAAGCGAGTGCGATTCACCGAGGTCGATCCTGACGTCGTCTCGCCTCTGATCCTATAATAGGCAATTCCATTATTCCAAGCGTATCGTTAATTTGGGTCAAACTATTCAAGTCTACTTTCGCAAGAAACAGGGCATTGTGTAGCTTCAAGTTCTTTTTCGCAATGCGGCTTGGAAACTTGAAAAACAAACTACATTTCCACGTGGCAAAATGTTAGAACCTTCTGAATGGCAATTATTTATCACCTCATCTAAAAACAATGACTCTATTTATTACTTTTTCACAATTCAGACCGGAACGATAAATTGTCATCTATTTTAAATTTCCGGCGAAAATTGATCGAGGGGAAAACATCCCACAGTGGATAGCTTCATACAGTGGATATTTGTAAATAAAAGCAAAATGCCAAAACTAAATTTAATTTACAGACTCTGTATAATTACTAATGATAAAAATACATCTCAAAACAGTGTAACATACTCTTTTCAATTATAATAACCAAAATAACAAGAATAAATAGTTTTCAACAAGATGAACCAACTTTATCGTGTACGTTAATAATTTTTCCAAAGTAAATAAAATACTCCTGAAGCAATTTCGTTTAATAATGTATAGTCTTTGGTCATTAAACTGTAAGGGACCGTACTTCAATTACGTAACAGCTCAAGGGAGGGGGGGCAAGAGATTCCGTCACGATTTTTATGATGGGGGGGG
>WSXT02040615.1:0-13354 GCA_011762715.2 Neuroterus valhalla | reverse complement strand
CTGTAACGTTCGCAAAACGTCGACAAATCTTTTTGTAGTTTGTACACGATCGAAACCCGAAATACCTTATTTCATCAATTTATTTTTGTTTTTAGCCACTTTCAGTTATACGTTTTAGTCATATCGAGGTTATAATCAAATCAAGTCAACAAAAATAATTGTTTGAACAATTTGTTAATAGCTATAAAAATATTCCCTCAGAATAATACTATAAAGTTGCAATTTATTCCGAAATTTTTAACTTTTTGTCCACTTTTTACCTAAAGTAAGTAATTATTCAATTTGATACAGCAAAAATAATGGTTTTAACGAATTATTATTGTATATAGCTATCTTTGTCTAGATTAGTACTACATAGTTGCGGTTTTTCCTGCGATTCTTGACTTTTAATCACTTTTCAATTAGAGTAAATCGATAAGTATTTCAAGTCAGAAAAATAATTGTTTAAACAATTAGATATTATTGTTAATAACATCCTCTTTGCTTAATGATAAAAACTTGCGGTTTTTTCTGAAATTTTTATCTTTTTGCCCACTTTTCACTTGAAGTGAGTTAGTATTTAACCTAATTTCACAAAAATAATCGTTTAGACGAATCACACAGCTGCACAAAATAAAGCGAGAAAAAGCTCCCCGGGACCAGACCATGCTGATGTTATGTTTTTGGGGTCGCTGATTCTGAATCTAAGGTCTGTTTTACTCCATGACGTCAGGATTTTTCATTAGCTCGGAAAACCACCCTTACCTAACTACAGGTAGGCTCGATCTCCCGACCTTCGGAACAGCGAATGAAATCGATTATTTTTCTTGAACTCATTGGTTTCTCTACCAGAAAGAGGCTCAGCCACATACCCTGAATCGACCTAACCCCTAGAAACTACCCCTACCAAACCACAAGTAGGCTTACCCTCCTGGCCTTGGGAACAGCGAGTTAAATCGCTTATTTTTCTTGAACTGATTGATTTCCATACCAGGGGGAGGCTGAGCCACCTACTCTGAATTGAAGTAACCCCTAGAAACCACCCCTACTAAACCACGAGTAGGCTCACCCTCCTGACCTTGGGAACAGCGAGTTAAATCGCTTATTTTTCTTGAACTGATTGATTTTATACCAGAAGGGTGCTGAACCACATACTCTGAATTGAAGAAACCCCTACAAACCACAAGTAGGCTTACCCTCCTGACTTCGGAAACAGCGAGGTAAATCGCTTATTTTTCTTGAACCAACTGATTCCCACAACAGGAGGAGACTTACTCACCAACCTACCCTGAACAGCAATTTAACTCGCTGTTCGTAAGGTCAGGAGGGTGAGCCTACTTGTGGTTTGGTAGGGGTAGTTTCTAGGGTTTACGTCGATTAACAGGGAGGTGGGTAAGCTCCCTCCTGGTATGGAAATCAATTAAAGAAAAATAAACGATTTAACTCGCTATTCCCAAGGTCAGGAGGGTGAGCCTACTTGTGGTTTGGAAGGGGTAGTTTCTGGGGGTTGTGGTGATTCAGGGTAGGTGAGTAGGCCCCCTCCTGGTATGGAAAGCAATTAGTTCAAGAAGAATAAGCGATTTAACTCGATGTTCCCAAGGTCAGGAGGTCGAGCCTACTTGTTGTTCGGTAAGTGTGGTTTTTGGGGGTTATTTTTCCTGGTTATGGACAATCCTGACGTGATGGAGTAAAACAGACCTCAGATATAGAATCAGCGACCCGGAAAAAATTGGTCTGGTCCCGGGAAGCTTTTTCTTTCGATTTTTTTCGTGGAGCTCTGTTATTGTTGGTAATGGCTATCTTATCTTAGATTAGTGCTAAAAAGTTGCGGTTTTTCTAAACCCTTAAGCTTTTTGCCCACGATTTACTTAGTGAAGTAATAATTAATGCCACTCAACAAACATGCTTATGTAAACAAGTCATTATTGTGTATAACCATTTTCTCTTAGATAAGTGCTAAAAAGTTGTGGTTTTTTCATCAAATGTTTAACTTTGCTTTACCTCTTCAGCTGTGAACAAATAATGAATAAACATTAGAGAGAATAATATGTTGAACAATCTCTTTCTTTTTTGTGAATATATTTTTCTAAAATGAAACAGATATTTGATCTATGCTTCAAATTTTCTACATGGATCCCGAATAATTGATTTTTAATATCATTCTTGAAATTAGCGACTCAAAAAACCCCTCTGTACTCATTTCCGTGGAAAACAATAGAAAATTTTGGAAAAATAACCGCCATTTGTGTTTTAGAATCAGCGACTCAAAAAACCTCTTTGTACTAATTTTCATGGAAAACAATGCAAAATTTCCGAAAAATGTCCGCCGTTTTGAATTTTGATTATCATTTTCGAAATCAGTGACCAAAAAAACGTGATAGATACACTCAAGAAGTTATAAATATTAACTCTATGAGTTTTGGCCAGGAATTTCGGATCTTGAACTACTGTGCAGCGCGGCGGTTTGGTCCTCTTGCGTCGCGTTTGCCGAGCCACACGCACATCGAGACGGAATTCACCCACGATACGACCGGTTGTCTTCTACAAGGCGCGCCCAAATCAACTTTTTAAATTTTCGGACAAAGTTCAAATATTTTTATCAGGAAATGGATCCAAGAGCCCGAAGATGTAATTATCTAGAATTCATGCGCAAAATATTAGACCAAAAGATTCAACCGTTTGACATTACAATCAACTCCTGTTTTTTAGGTAGCCTGAAATAACTTGACCCGCACTATTGATTTCTGGTTTTGGTTTTGATTTGGTTCAGAATTTGGAAAAGAATTTCTCAAAGAAAAATTTTTGTTGCAAAAAAAGTCGGTAAAGTAGGAATTGGATGAGTATAATATGACCTGAGGAAGTGCATAATTTCAGTTTGAAAACTCTCTATAATCTGCGGAAATTCAAATCAATGCTGTTTTAAATTCAAGAATATTTGTGTACATTCCATAAACAGAAATATGAAGAGCGTGTCCGGTATGGTCTCCTATAGCTTTGGCTCCGATCAGAATTCTTTTCAACTCCAACAGTCAGGGCCGTCGGAACCATTTCCAGTAGGAATACATAATATTAATTAACAGTATTTTGTACAAATGTAGAATTCCGCTATCATGAAGGACACACAATTTTCAATCATAATGACCAATTAATAAAAACGGAATTCGCCATGCCTTTTTGAAACTCCAAATTTACACACGCTTCGCTTCGTGTGTTCGAGAATGTTAAACATCACAGCTTCTGCTACGCCTTGTCCCTTCTGAACCACTTATAAAGGACCAAGAGTTTCGGAAGAGTAACAACCGGGGGATCTTCAATGGAGGTTCAAGTGAATCTTGCTTTGGATTGGTCGCATTGTACACATTCCGAGCATATATGTAATATTCCTTTATGCCACTCTAACCTCAAAATCTCAACTTTGACATGATTTTTTTGGCTATCGTGGTGAAAAGTATAAGTATATCGAAATGTACTATAATATTTTTATTGCTATATTATATTGTATCACACTTACTTGGAACATCGAAGAAAACCGTGCAAGTAAATATCAGGATAAAGATCTTCATTTTTCCTCCACGGAGACAACGACAAAGAGCTGAGGAGTGATATTAGGAAATGTTCATAAAAGAATACTCGAACTCTTTATTATTTTAAGATTATCCATCTATTCACCAATCAGTACCTTATTATACAACTTCAGGTGTTATTTGAAATAGAGTGGGGAGTTGGAGACTGCTTCTTTAAATCCTAGAAATTTCTTATCTGCCTGATTTATTACTCATAGAACCTTCAGAATTGATAAATTAACAGTTATCTTATAGTTAAGAATACGTAGTAGAAACAATGAGTGATCTTTTTTTGCAAAAAGGAAGTTTAACAATTAAAGGTACTGACTTGGTTTATTTGAGTTCCATTTCATTGGAAGAGTCATAATCTGAATTTCAAAACTTCTTGGCAACGGCTAGCATATTTTTTTTAATTACTTCCGTGTACTGTAGCGCCCAGGGATATATTTTTCTATCCATGAAAATATGCCGACATTCGTTCCAGCGCTCCATGCTTGGTTATTACGGAAGCATCATAAGTGCTATATCAAGAATCGAATGAATTTTGACTCATATTTCACGTTGGAATCGAAAAAATAATTCCTATTGCGATGTTTGGACTACTTACCTAATTTATTATTCGAGTCAATCTTAATTTAGGAAAGTTAATATTTTGAACATGAATCTGGAAAAAAGAAAAGTTTTGGGGCAGAAAAGATTCTATTGAGATTCAGTAAACTAAAATACGAACTTTTCCCTGAAACTGTGTACTAGCCCATATACTGTTTTTTTTAATGGGTTTGAGAGAGTTTTGACCTTTTTATCAGATATCCAGACATTTGTTCAAAAACCTAAAAAAATTTTGATGAACTTTTAGAGAATTCCAAGCATCAATGATAACAGGGTTCCAAAGATTTGAAATAACTTCGAAGAGCAGTTCGGATGAAATCACGCAATGTTTACTTATTCAATGAAGTTTCCAGGATTTGATAAAAATGATTTCAGTTGTTTAACATCGTTTTACTCTAATAAAAATTTTCGACGTTTCGGCACACAATGCGAGTCTTCTTCAGGAAAAGTTCCTTCTCTTAAATACAACGTGTAACATATCAAAAATTTTTATTAAAGTTTGCTCCAGAACGTGTTTGATTATTATTCACGTCTTTGAACAGTTAAATTGTTCTGACGTAAAATTACATAAAATTTTAATCCATCTACCAGTTATTCATAAGATTATTTTTGTACCTCAAGGTGAAGTAATGTTTATGATATGCGTTTCAAAAAAAAATTGTCACGTCGTTTAGATACTGGAAATTCACTTTTCAATGACAAAGAGTTTAAAAAAAATACATTCTCTCATAGAAATAAACTCTTTGCTATATATTAGAACAAGATTAAAATTTTGGATCTTAAACTAAATGTAAGGAAGGAAGCTGTGTTAATATAGCTGTAAGCGATCAAATTATATAAGTTTTTCTTAAGACAGAAAATTTATCACTTCAAGAAATATCACGAATCACGAATCTTGCGATCAATTCATACATTTAAATTTCAAAAATCGAAAAAGGATTATGGAATTAGGAAAAGATGAAGTTTTGTCCAAGAGCAAAAGGATTATAAACCATGTAAGTGAGGAGGACAATTTTCTGTGATCGATATCTTTCTCAACTCGAATCGATGACGATCCTCGCAGTGATAACTGTCGGTTAAATGATAAAAATGTAAACTTTATCCTAAAGGTGTCAAAAAGGTAAAAAGTAGGTATAACAAAGAAAACGTTCTTCAAGGGAACGGAACGACACGTATTCTATTGATGTGATAGGGAAGTGTTTTGACGAAGTTGACAGTACAAGGCAAAACCTTGAGCTACTAATTTTTGTTCTAAATTTCTACTTTTTTACGAAGAATATATTTCATTTCATTCAAATCTTTACTCGTGATTCCGGAGGATAGACTATTTTATTTCCCTGAAGGGGATTCCGGAGGAAAATCGCGCAGTATTTGTCCCCCCTTCCCTTGCCTACCGAAGGCTTCGGCGAAAGCGTGTTTCCCTGAAGCACGATCGAGGCCGCCTCTACCGAATGAATGTGTGTCTGTGTGTATCAGGACCTACTTGAGCAGTAACGTAGAGAAAGATTCCGGCGCCCCTTTCTCGACTATTTCTACAGCGGCAATCGGCGGCAAATTCGAATGCACTTTATGGGCGAAAAATATTGTTTGGATTATGATAACTATAAATAGTATACATACGGTAATAAATGAGGAGATTATTAATAATTTTTATACATTTCATTGGCAAATTATAATTTTCATGTCAGTTTTTATAGGAATTGTTGTTGTAAAATTCACATAAACTATATGTCGTTATTTATAAAATGTTCCAATCAAATGTTTTCAGATTTTACAATTTCCTTGTAAAATTTTTTCAGAAAAATATTTCGCTTTGGGATTTAAAAAAAATTATACGAGATTTATGGAACATTTTAAAATTATTTTTCAGATTTTTTTGGAATCAATTATCGATGAATATAACGAATGTAGAACATTTTATCATGCCCTTTTGCCAATTATACTTTTTATTTTAGTGATATTAGGCCTGTAAATATGTACAAAAAATGTATAGAAATTTCCAGAGAGAAAGCAACAGGGAGAAGAAGAGCAGTGAAAGAGAGATGAGCAGGAAAAGAATGACGAAGAGCAGAAAAAGATGGAAGAAGAGCCGAAAAAGAAGGAGAAGAGAAGAAACAGAAGGAAATAAACAGATGGAAAGCGAAGAAAAGAAACAGGAGAAAAGAGGAGAGAAGAACCAAAAGGAAACAGAAGAGAAGAAACAGAAGGAATAAGAAGAGAAGAAACAGAAGGCGAAAGAAAAGAAGGAACCGAAGGAAAAAGAAGAGAAGAAACAGAAAGAGAAAGAAAAGAGGAAAAGAAAGAGATGAAACAGAAAGAAGAAGAAAAGTAGACACTGAAGGAAAAAGAAGAGAAGAAACAGAAAGAAAAAGAAAAGAAGAAACCGAAGGAAGAAGAAGAGAAGAAACAGTAAGAAAAAGAAGAGAAGAAACATAAGGAAAAAGGAGAGAAGAAATAGAAGGAAAAAGGAGAAAAGAAATCGAAAGGAAAAGGAGAGAAGAAACAGAAAGAAAAAGAAGAGAAGAAACCGAAGGAAAAGGAAGAGAAGAAACAGGAAGGAAAAGAAGAAAAGATGACGAAAGATGAAGAGAAAACAAGAAAGGTGGGAGAAGAATGGAAAAGTAACAAGGGAAAAGAAGAAAAACCAGAAAGGAAGAGATAAAATGTCGTCCTTCTCTCTCGCACACCATTGCGTTTTACTCGTGGAAACCGTTCTGTAATTACAGTTATTTACAGTTACAGTAATTTTTCAGATAATTATTTGGAGCAATATCGTTCAACTTCAAACACATTGAAAAAGTTTTATGACATTAAATTTGACGATAAAATACGTCCCTGCTCCAACTTTGCCATTATTATTATTTCAACCAAACATGCACAACGAGCTACACTCACACGTGGCTACTCGGGATTGACAAGCGTCGACGATGCCGCCAGGGCCCGCCCTTCCCTCTGCGTCGCACATATGAAAAAACGCGCAGTCCTTTTTCGTATCTTCATGATGAGGAAAATACATTTTTCCTTGCGGAATATCGTTCGGCTTCTCATTCAATAAAGCGCCCTGGTCATTTGAATGTTCGCAAAGCGCTGAAAAGTGATCACGAGCGAGATTCTTCTCGCAGCTATCACTTGCCATGGGCGCTGCCATATTGTTTTCCCGAATGCTCACATATATCGGAACTATTTTACATAATTACGGCCCATTTTTCGTCAAACAAATACCAGAGCGCCCGATAAAATAAAATTTTTAATCATTTGAGTTGAGAGAAAATTGATTTATCGTTAGTGATCGAGCCGACAAATGGCTTCACGATTTGCCGTGCGTGAAACGCAGGGGGAGCAACAACATGTCCATTTTCCTCGTCACTCCTATCAGAAAAAATGGTTCCTTCTTTACCGACGTTTCTAACTCCGAAATCCCCTTAAGGGCATTGACTAAACGAACTCTGAATTTTTGTAGCGACGCTAATGCACTGTCAAAGCAGACAATATGTCTGCGCAGGAGATGGCAGATAAATTTCAATTTGATACCAGGAATTTTATGATTATGCACAACTACGGCATTTATAAAACATTTGCGAGATATACATGAAATTCTATAACTCCCAACTCTAAGTCATCAAGAAAGAATTTTGCGACAATACCATTCGGAAATGATGAAGGTTTGACATCTAGAGCGTCAGACATTCACTGTAGCGCCATCAACGATATGTTACCGACCGAGAATTTGCCGGTAAAGTAGTGCTCGCAATAAATCAATCGTGAAGACAATATAAAATTTAATTATTTCTGCATAAACAAATATTGAAATTGTTTTTCCAGATCATTGTTCACAATTTTTCATATTGAAAAACATAAAAAAACAACAAATTTACGGTTTCTAGTAAATGCAAACTTTCGGTAATTTAGAAATTTATCAAGTTCAAGAATTAGAACTTAGAAACTACATAAATTTGTTCAACTATTTGATCTTCCTCAAGTTTGCAAAAACCAGAACTATTTACAACTTATCAACTTATAAATAAATAAATTCAGCACTTTATAATTTTTTTCAATCTTCAATATAAATAAACATGCGATTTGGTCCAGTTTAGAATTTCTTCGCACATTTATTTATAATTTTTGACAAAATATTTCTGAAGATAGCTGATTCACAAACATTGTAGCCCTCGCAATGAATGAATTGGAATGATAATTTGTTCCTCGATAGATAAATATTGAAATGGTTTTTCCACATGATTTTTATTTTTGCAGATCTAATAAAAAATGTTCAGAACTTATTTCCATCAGATAAGCAAAAACTGATTTGCAAGTTATCAATTTATCAATAAGCAAATTCAACCCTTTTTCCAATTTTCCACAAAAATAAATTTACAATAAAATTTGGTCAAGTTTACAATTTTTTTTCTGATTTATTCATAATTTTGAAAAGGCCCTTGCCGCGACTGAGTATTTTCAGAGTTGTACTATTACTCATGTTGAATTTTATATCTAGGGCGCCAACCACCGAGGGTCAACTCGGGTGATGACAACTTTTATTCATAAAATCCCACAGTTTAGAAATATTTTTTACAAAATTATATATAAATCTTCAGAAAAATTACAAAGTTGACCCGATTATTGTAAACTTTGGAGAATTAAAAATCACCTGAAAAACCATTACAATATTTATTTATTGTGAGAGCTACTTTATCATTAAATCAGCTAACTTCCGAATTACTTTTTGAAAAATTATAAATAAATATGCACACAAATTCTAAACTTGACCAAATCGAACATTTAGTTATATTGAAGATTTAAAAAATGTATGAAGTAGTGAATTTGTTTATTTGTGAATAGATATGTTGCGAACTATTTTTTGCTAACTAGATGAAAATCAAGTACTAACACGAATTTACAAATTCATAAAAACCAAAAATTTTGATCGTGGTTCCTATTTGCAATAAATTATAAAGTTCTTTTTGGTTATCAACTATGTCTTTGGCCCCAAATTATGGCTTTTTGCGTTATCAATCGCGGTATGATTTCTTTTTGACTCAAAGTTGAGAGTTATAGAATTTCCTGTGCAACCCGCGAATGTCTCATAAATGCCGTAGTTAGTTATAATCACAAAATCCCCGTCGCCGAGCGCTTGCGCTAGAAATTGAATTCACACGTTCAAACTAAAAAAATTACGATATCTCAGGAAGGAAATGATCGCGCTATCTATTTTCTAAAGGTAGTAGTGTGGCGCTCCTTGTTCGAAACACCCTCCGCCACACAGCCATCAGCACAAACTTTTCTCCATACGAAATAGTTGGAGTCGAAATTCACCTTGCCTCAGGCCCTCTTCGCATCCTCTCAATTTCATCTCCTACAAGTATCAACGATATTTCCAAAATACCTGATCTCTTCAACTCTAATACCGCTACTCTGGTTGCTGGCAATCTCAACGCCAAACACCGGGCCTGGGGTTGTCTCAAAAATGACACAAAAGGTAATGCTCTCCTCAAAACTGCGACTCGCCATAACCTTACCATTGAGGCTCCCTCAGGATCCACCCATTTCCCTAGCTTTCCTAATCATCAACCCGACATCTTTCTAACAAAGAACATACTGACTGTGACCCCTGATATCTTTCAGAACTCAGTTATGACCACAACCCAGTACTCCTGGTGTTGACGGGCTCTCCTAATCTCTCACCTCCCACAGAATCTAAAATCGATTATCTCCATCTCAAATAAATTCTTACATCTTCCACTCTTGAATGCTGCCAAATCCAATCTACTTCCAATCTGGATGCAGCTATTGAAGCCCTGACGAAAGACATCGAAAACTCTGTCCTACTCGCCACCTTAACAAACTGCACTTCTGCTCGCAAACCAAAACTTCTGCCTGCCACCGACGTTCTTATTCGTAAGAAAAACCAAGCACGCAAACATTCGCAGTCCTACCGGAATCCTGAAAAGCACCAGCGTCTCAGCTCCCTTCAGAGTCAACTAAAAACTGCTCTTCATACTGTTGACACATCATCTTTCGACTCCTGCATAGCCGAAGCTGAATTGTACCACAAAACATGCTGGAGAGTCATAAAATCCCTCCGTAATAGGAAATCTTACCTCCCTCCTCTTGCCAAAGACGGTCAATGATTCTCTCTTGACGAGGAGAAAGCGAAAATTTTCGCAGATTCCCATAAATATCAATGCTCCCCCTTTCCTAGCCACGATGAATTTGCTGAATTTCACGATTATGTCTCTAGGACCGCTCAAGATTTCTCGGTTACAGACACGGGCTTTATTTCCAACTCTTCCAAAGAAGTCTCCGCCACAATCCGCTTCTTCAGAAATCGTAAAGCTCCCAGCGATAACTCCATCAGCAACAATGTTTTGAAAACACTTCCTCGCAAGCAAATCGTGGCTATCTGCAACATTTTGAACGCAATGAAAAGAACGCCTGGAAAGAAGTCATTGTAATTTTATTTCCAAAACCAGGCAAACCTCTCAGCTCAGCATCCAGCTTCCGACCTATTTGTCTTCTCTGAACTCTTTGTACTCACTATCTCATCGCCTTAATTAAATCCTTCCTCTCGAACAGGAGCTCCAGAGCTCAAGTTGGAAAATCCTTATCAGATCCCGAACTTATAACCTCCGGTGTCCCACAGGGCTCCTAACTCTCTCCTTCTCTGTTCAACGTGTTCTTTTACATCACTGTTGATGAGAAAATTCTCACGGCTTAATATGCTGATGATGTCGGTTTCCTTGATACATCCAAGGTCATCAGTCACTGCTCTTCTCACCGAAACAAATTAATTTTAATCTTCCTGGAATGGTATCACAGATGGAGATTTGAAATAAAAAAATCTAAATATGAAGCTGTCTTTTTCTCACGCTGCCGGCGGAATCCCCCTTAACTTTTTTTCGTCTCTTTCCCCATTAATTGGAGTTTCTCTGCGAAATATCTCGGCGTCATTTTTGACAAACGACTCACTTGGTCTAAACAAATCCAAGCCATCTGAAATAAGGCCAACGGGGCCTTTACTTTACCTAAACCCTTCTTCAATAACCCTTTAGTTTCTCGAGCCACCAAAACTCGTGCCTTTAACGCCATATTAAGTAGCATCTGCACCTACGCGATTCCTGTCTGGGGTTCTGCAACCCCAAATAGTCTCTCCAAACTTGAAGGCACCTACATGCGCCTTATGTGTTCCGCCTTGAACATTTCTTGCTCCATCCGTCACAAATTTTTGCGGGATACAATCTTCTATCCATCACCAACGCAGCTTACACATACGCTGCAAAATTTCGTCTCTCAGTGGCTAATCATCCAAATCCCTGCATCAACTCATTTGCAAATTTTGCAAGTAAAACTTCCGACCGCAAGTGTCCTTGCGATATAACTGTCTTGGGCCACAAATTTTGATGTACCTTATTTTGATACCATCTCGGTTTATAACCTGCTAGGTTGGTAACCAGTCGAGGAGGGAGTTTAGTCGTTAGGAGCGCCTGGTGATTCCAACACTTCCCAATTTTCTTGGATGTCTTTTGAAGATTTTCCCTCCTCGGCCCCTTCATGAAAAAAATCGCGCTATCTCATTTGGGTTTGCATTTTTATTAAAAAGGTCTGGGCCAATTCCTGCAAGTTTTTATTGATGATCAAGGTTTTTATAATTTTTATCTTGCCCTGTTTAAAGAAGATCTCAGATTTTTTTTTTAATGAAATAAACATATTGATATGGGGCCAAAGTAAAAACTTATTTGAATAAAATACTATTTTTTTCATTTAAAGAAATTCCATTTCATTGAAAAAAAATATTCCTTCACGTATATACAATTTCTTCAAATGAAACCAATTTCGTTCAATTTCAATATATTTTTACTTTCGCCTCATATCGATAATATGTATGTTTGGTTCCAACAAATTTCTTTCTGAGTGTGCAGAACTATATGACTGAAAACTCAAACGGCAGCAGCGATGAGGATAGTAATAAAAATCGAATTAAAAAATTTTTAAATGTATAAAAAATACCCCCGAGATAAGAATTTTCTGAAAACGAGCAATAAGAGTTGACTGTGTGAGAAAGCAATTAGCAATGATGAAGTAGAAGTAATCGGTAAGAAACGCGAACTAAATGAATAGAGAGCAACAATTGTAAATATATAGAGCAGGTGAGGCGAAAAATTGATAATTGAGCTGCCGGATCGAATAAAGGCACATATAATTTTTCGGTCCGAGCGCAATGTCTTCTCATTCCCTTCGAAAATTTTGTTGAACTTTCATTTTTTTATATTTATTTTAAGTATTTCCTTTACTTGCATAATACCAAAAAATATTTATCAATTTTTAGTTTTAACATTGTCAGGATTTGTTTGCGCTCGGACCAAAAAATTTTATTTGCCCTTATTCGATCCGTCAGATCAATTATGTCATGTTTTCGAAAAATTAATGAAATGTTTCAGAACAGTATCTTCGTTACTTTTCTCTTGCATGATATCCTACATTTTTTCAAAATTGAAGAAAATAGGTCACGTGAATCTATTATTCAGGAATTTTTTTAAATTTGACCCTTCGTTTTGATATTTCAGATGTGAATATCGAAGAAAAGAAGGTACCTGAGAACCCGTCGCATATACCTTTACGTGTGATCCTCTCCTCTCAAAGAAGACGAATTTTTAAACCTGATTTCCAGTTTAAGTTAGATGTGCTACGTAACGAATAACTTTGTACCTCTCAATAAATAGTTCATTGATGACAAAATAAGAGAAAGAAAGTTCTAGAAATTTTATAAAAAATACCAGCAGTATTTTTTCTTATATATTGTACGTTATTTGTTCAGATTCAAAGGAAACAGACATAACGTAGTTATTATTATGGATTTTTGGATATTTTCTCCTTAACTTTTATTTTCCAGATGTATATATTGAAAAGAAGAAGAAACATTTGTCATTCTATTCAATTAACAATAAATTAACAACAAAAAGAGAAAATATAAATAAATTAGTTTCAAGTTTCAGGTATTGGATAACATTTTTGGAGACCTCATCAAAAAAATTGTAACCAGCGTCCATTAGTTGCTGAGGTATCGTAATATTTTTTAGTTTGAACATGTGAATTTAATTTCTATCGCGAGCGCTGGGCGACTTCAGAAGGTTCCCTCACTTTATCGCCGCAGACTGCAACGTTTCGAGGCCTCGAATAAGTCACGATTATCTATATTGAAATGCACA
>WSXT02040604.1:0-13354 GCA_011762715.2 Neuroterus valhalla | reverse complement strand
TAGGGACGCGTGGCGGTCTCGGGTAGATGAGGCAATGAACTTTCGAGTTCCAAATGCTGATAAATAATAATAATAACTTCTTTCGACTGCCAAATCTTCACTTTTTCGTTCTTAACTGGAATAGTTCGATTAGTTCAAAATGATAATATTATTTACAGTTTTCACAAATTTCACGAATCTTTATCAAAAAAAGATTTCAAAAATTTTCATGTTATTTTTGTTATTGATGAAAATAAAATAAGAAAAATGAAAGAACTTATTAGCTGCCTTACTTAAATTTAGTCAAACATTTTTCTTAAAATATTTAGAATCGCAAGAATATGTTCAAGATGATTTTATATGAAATAAAAAGAGGTTTTTAATGTTTTTAAAATAGAACAAATAGAAATAGGAAAAATAGGAACTTATTTACAGTAATGATGGATCAAAGCATTATTTTGCTGGAAAAGATTTCACAAATTTCCATCTTATTTTTGTTATTGATGAAACTAAAACAAGAAAAATGAAAGCACTTATTAGCTGCCTTACTTGAATTTAGTCAAACATATTTCTTAAAATATTTATAATTGCAAGAATATGTTCAAGGTGATTTTATATGAAATAAAAAGAGGTTTTTAATGTTTTTAAAATAGAACAAATAGAAATAGGAAAAATAGGAACTTATTTACAGTAATGATGGATCAAAACATTAT
Organism: Neuroterus valhalla; assembly: GCA_011762715.2. Classification (NCBI taxonomy): domain Eukaryota; kingdom Metazoa; phylum Arthropoda; class Insecta; order Hymenoptera; family Cynipidae; genus Neuroterus; species Neuroterus valhalla. Next base: position 12,662 of record WSXT02040604.1, on the reverse strand, counting down.
TTTGCTGGAAAAGATCACAAATTTTCATCTTATTTTTGTAATTGATGAAAATAAAATAAGAAAAATGAAAGCACTTATTAGTTGTCTTACTTGAATTCAGTGAAACATATTTCTTAAAATATTTATAAATGCAAGAATATGTTCAAGATGATTTTATATTAAACAAAAAAAAAAAGAAAAATAGGAAGAATAAGAACCTATTTACAGTAATAATGGATCAAAACATTATTTTCCTGAAAAAGATTTCACAAATCTTCATCTTATTCTTTTTATTGATGAAAATAAAATAAGAAAAATGAAAGCACTTATTAGCTGCCTTACTTGAATTTAGTCAAACATCTTTCTTAAAATATTCATAGTTGCAAAAATATGTTCAAGATGATTTAATATTAAATAAAAAAGAGGTATTTAATGTCTTTGAAATGGGAAAAAATAAAAATAGAAAAAATAGGAACTCATTTACAGTAATAATGGATCAAAACATTATTTTGCTGTAAAATATTTCACAAATTTTCAGCACGTGAAAAAAAAATGAAATGAAAGCACTTATTAGCTGCCTTACTTGAATTTAGTGAAACATATTAATTTCTTAAAATATTCATAATTGTAGAAATATGTTCAAGATTATTTAATAGTAAATAAAAAAGAGGTATTTAATGTTTCCAAAATAGGAACAAATAAAAATAGGAAAAACAGGAACTTATTTACAGTAATTATGGATCGAAACATTATTTTTCCGGAAAAAGATTTCACAAATTTTTATCTCATTTTATGTTAATGATGAAAATAAAATAAGAAAAATGAAAGCACTTATTAGCTGCCTTACTTGAGTTTAGTCGAACATCTTTCTTAAATTATTCATAGTTGCAAAAATATGCAAGATGATTTAATATTAGATAATAAAGAGGTATTTAATGTTTTTAAAATAGGAACTTGGAATAATTCTTAGTAATTTACAGAAAATTATCGTACTAATGAACTTTCCATTGAGGTTATCACCTCTCTGGCTAGGCCGGGACGTTAATGGCACAAATAGTTTCAAGCTAAATATCCTTCGAGCTTGGTAATTGCAACATTGTGAATCCCACTTTCTGGAACATGTAAGAAGTGACGTTAGAATGAACTTGATCCCTTAGAGGAATTAATTTTTAAACTCTGAACTCAACTCGAACTTCAAAGCTTGTGAGTTTGCTACTTTCAATATAACTGGGGATTAAATTTATCTTCTATTCAATGCAGGAATGACTCACATTTAATGACGGTTTTCAAAAGTATTCCATCTGGTTATATCTTCAGGTTGATTTAGACAGTACTGGAAACATTGAATTAATTTGAGGTCGGATTCGTCAACTCAGTCCGGGATAACTTTGACCTTCTTAGAGGTTCATTAAAACAAATCCATATTTATGAGGCTCATATTGTCAAACGGTTGGTCCTCAATGGCTATACTAAACTTGTATTTGTTCTCCTGAGATAGATAAAAACATAAAGACTTTCTGACATCATCTCTGGTTTAGAATCAATTACCTTGTTACATCGGTCAGTTCGCAAACTAGTGTGGCATTAAATAATTTACACTCCTTATCCACAACTTATGTTTGTGTGCCACGTGAAGTCTCATGTGGAAATTTTGTTACATTGAAATTAAGTTTTTTCACTTTTCTAGATTGAAGAAACTTCAAAACTTTCTAAAACTATAATCAGGTTCCGAATGTGTACCTGTTATGCAAATTTATGTTTAAAAATAAAAACAAACTGAATATATTTTTTATGCTGACATCAGCTTGACTCATTGGTCAATGGCTTGTCCTTAACCATGAACAACCAATAAATTCAGTCAATCGATTGAAATTAGTCGTTCTTTGGTCAAGGTTTTTTCAACTATGTAAAAGTTGACCATGACATCTATTGAGATACACCCATTTATTTTCGGTCAAAATATTGGGAATGAAACTGTTATATTTCATGGCTATATTCAGTAACAATTGCATAAAAATTCAGAAAAATAAAAATTGAAGTCCCCCTTCAAACCAGAAGGATAGCTTCTGAACTCAATCGCTGATTTGCAGATACAATATTGGCCTTCAAGTTCAAGTATCCTAAGAAAAAATTCATTCCAACTGGAAAAATACAGAACACAGAGGCAGAAAATACTTCCTCAATTTTCTAAAAGTAGCATATAATTCTCTCAAGCAGTTCTCGTAACAATGTTGAATCAGAACGCTTTCAGAATCATGAATCACAGATGCAATGCAGGGTTAACAAACGTCGCGAGTAGAAAAAAAATATTAATCGATAGCTTAAATCACTTGAACATTTACGACCTTAGGTCGAAGTGTATGCTGAAAATTGCTTCTTGGAAGGAATGAAAAGAGTTCTATATCTAAGTTTCAAGATTACATAACGAACGAGTCATTTGTGAGAATGACAAACTATAACAAAATGGTCATAACTTTTCGGAATTAACTTACATATTAATTGCTCAAAAGAAATAAGTCAATTTTGAGTTGAATAGCTAATTGATTGATTAGCAAAAATAATTTAAATTTAAGATTTTTCTTATCTTTAATAAATTGACAATTCTGTCTTCAAGGCTTATTATATCGGTTCCAATATACATTGAATTACCTTCGGAAAGAATATTAAATTACATGGATATCTAAGAACACGTCTTATTTTTTCGAATCAGTAGCTTAAAATGAGTTTTAATATTGCTTCATATGACCTTTAATCGAAAATTTTTTACTCTCCTGGTTTTCCCAATTCATCATTCTGATTATCATCCTAACCCAATTATTACTGAAGAACGGATTAGAAGTAAACATATTTTTCAAATTTAAGGTCACTCCTATTATCCATCATTATCATAAAATATGATTATATTATTATTTTAACAAAAGAATATAAATAATTTTAACATAAATGACACTTCATTTACAACAAAAAAACTCAAATTCTTCTCGTATCTTTTATTATAAAACGCATGTTATGTACATTTGCATTGTTCTATAGCTATACAAAAATTACACTATGTTCATAATAAATTCCTAAAGTAAGTTTTAAGTTGTGACGCAAGTCCTCTCAAGAAATTCAAATTTTCTAATTTCGGCTCATAGTTTTTTCTCGCAAACATATATTTCAAAAGTAGTAATTTACATCCAGTCCGTAGAACTCGAAATTAAGTAAAGCAACAGTTACACGTAAAGTTAACATTCTTAAGTATTGTGTAGAGCGCGCAGATTAAAAAAAATGAAAGTCATGATAAATTTATCAATACGTCTGATCACTAAAAATGTTTGGCTCTTCGGAACAGATTCAACGAGAATGGCATTATCACAAATCAAAATGTCTTCAAAAAACTAAAGCAGTCTCGGAGTAATATAAATTCAAATTCCTCTGTCCTTAAATTAAAAATCCTATTTACAAACACCAATCGTCGTTAACAAACATTTTAAACTCTTTCCGTTTTCAACATCCAAGATTTTCGAATCTCGTTTCTCACTCATGTTTTTCATGCTTCAAGTTGTTGTTTGGATAATCTAGCTGATCATCTTCGTCTAAAAAACACAAGAAATAACTAAATGTATGTACATATGTACATATGTATGTACTAGGATGGTTAAAAAATTTGTATTTTTTTGCTATGGTCTCACTTAAAAACATATTTTCTATAAGAAGGAAGACTTTTTTGTAAATTTAATAAATAATTGCATCCGGACCATTTATTTCCACTATTAGCCATAGAATATGAATCAAAAATTACTTCTTGAATATAAGTGGGATATTGAGTTTTGCGAGTCATTGGTGATAAATATAAATTTTTTGCGAGCTTTTTCAGTGAAAATCACTTATAATCAGGGTGGCGATTCGGCGGACGATTTCAAATTCCCGGTTTTTCACGGTCAAGTTTCCCAATTTTCCCGGTCGATTAGAAGAACATTGTAAGATAAATCATTTCTAAAAAGAATACTCTAATTTTCAACAAAAAAATATCCTTTTTTACCAAACTTGGAACAGTTAAACTTACAATTGAAAAAATCAATTTTCCATAACAAAAAAAACTATTTTTTACAAAACAGTTCATTTTTCAACCAGTGTGATAAATTTTCAAATAACATTATAAATCTTCAACCAGAACAGTTGAATTTCAAAACAAGAAGATGAATTTTCAACTAAAAGAAAAAAAATTAACTGGAGCACTTCAGTTTCCACATTGGAAGAATCATTTTCTAAGAAAAAACATGATGTTTTAACAAAATATTTGCATTTCAAAGTAAAAAAAATGATTATTCTCAACCAAAAACGGAACAGTAACATTTTTTGTTAAAAAAGAAGACAATTTTTAAACAAGCATAGGTGTTATGAAAAAAAGAAATCTTCAACTGAAGAAGTTGAGTTTTCAAACAGATAAATTAACTTTTACTGAAAAGATAAATCGTTAACAAAAATGTTATTACTCAAATTTTATGTTTGAAAAAAGGATGTTCAACTAAACCAATAGATTTTCAACTGAAACTATGGAATTTTGAATTGGAATGAGTTAAATTTTCAGTTGAAAAAAAATTAATTATAACACAAAAAACTAACTTTCAGCCAAAAAAAGATATCTTTTTAAACAAATAATTACATTTTCACAAGAAATGATGAAGAATCAAATGGATTTGTAAATGTTAAACTGGGGTATAGTTGAATTTTAAACCAGAAAGGCGAATTTTGAAATGAAATGAGGAACATTTAACTAGAATAGTTTAATATTTGACAAAAAATTAATTTTCAACCAAAAAATACAATTTTTCAACAGAATGGTTGAAATTTGAAACATAAAGATAGGGATTTTCAATCAATAATGGAATAGTGACATTTTTGGATTGAAAAATTAATTTTGAACCAAACATCAGGAGTTTTCAACAAGATGAACGTTCGACTAAAATGGAAAATTTTTAACTGTAAAACTTGAATTAATAATCTTAAAGGAGAATTCTTAAAGAATATTAACTTCCGAAAAAATGATAGTTGTCTACCAAAAAATCGATTTTTTAACTATAAAAATTAATTTTCTACAAAAAAAGCAAATTTTCTACGATAAGTACATGAATTCTCAAAGAAATAGTTTCATTTTCAGAATCAAAAATCAACGTTCAACTAAATACTTGAAGTTTCACCAAAAAAAGATAAGTTGATTTTTAACGAAGTAGTTACAATTTCAATCAGAGGTAAATTTTGAACTGAAATAATGCAACTTTCACAAGAAAATATAATATTCAACAAACAAGTGTACATTTCAAACAAATAGTTGATTTTTTCCTCAAAAAGGAGGAGTTTGTAATCAACAATGTAAACAAGCTTTCTATCATAATAATTTAGAAATATTTCTTCTTCGGGATACTACTACTACTCTGAAGACTGCTTGAAGTACGTCCTTTATTTAAAATTAAGTAGAGGGGACTTTAAGATTGTGACGAATTTGAAATTGGACGAACGATTACTTAAAATTCCTCTTTTCCAAATCTGAATTATAATTAGTTTAAAAAGTTCCTGTTCCATGTAAAAAAGTTCCTCTTCCGAATGAAATTCTGAAGAAAAAAAAACTATAATTATTTTCTGAAATTCCCTATCATCAGTTCAATTATCAAATTTGAGTCAGCTAAAAAAATTTCACAGAGCAACAAATTTACAAAACGTTCTTCTTTTAATGGGACAAAAAGTTCTTCCTCTCATGACGTATAGATATATTTAAATATTTTGAGAATCAGATGAAAGGAATGTTACATTCTCCAAATCAAATGATAAGATCTCATTTTGATTCATAAAAAAAAAGCTGTCAATTTTTGTATTTTTTTAGTAGAATTTTTAATAGTCAAGGTTGAGTCAAGTAAATTCTTGGTTCTTAATTAAACTCCCGCTCATTTCCCGGTCAATAAGATGTCCAGTCATTACCTAGTCTTTCCCGATTTCCCGGTGAAGTCGCCACCCTGATAATACATTATATTACTTCCCATCAATAACCAGATGTTTCAAAAATGTTTTGAACATTCTATTATTGTTTATAGCAAATATCTTTCGAAGTAAAGGGAGAAAGTCGCTGTTTCCTCCTAAATTGTTGACACTTATAACTGTGATTTGCAAAACGTTATTGAACCGTGATAGACTACATTCTAGCAAGAGAAAGGATAAGGAAGCTTTTGGTGGGAATGGATGTGGGTAATGAGATAGGCTCTGAGAACTTCCAGGTAACAGCGAAATTGAAAGGAGGAAGAGTAATGAGAAGAAATTGAGAGGAGGAAGAGCAGAGAAGAGGAAGGAGTAGACAACATGATAGGGAGAATGAGGGAGGTGATTGATAGGATAAGGGAGGAGGTTACACTAAAAGGAGATGGGTAAACGATAAGAAAAGTACAATGAGATGAGAAATGTAAGGAGTGTAAAGAGAAAATGGAGAAGAGCGTAAGAGAATGGAGGAGAGTGTAAGAGAATGGAGAAAAGGGCAGATTGACAAAAGGGAGTGAAAGAAGAAAACGAGAGTATAAGGGAAACTTGAACGAGAAAGAACAAAAGAAGGAAAGGTACATGGATGAGGTTAAAAAAGCAGTAAAGAAAGGAAAGGTATGGGAGGTGATAAACCTCTTCATTCTATACATAAGGATATGGAAATGAGTGAGTAGGCGGAGCACTTCAAAGGATTGTTAGGGTGTGAAAAAAGAAGTGTTACGAGAGAAGAAAGACAGGTGATTGAGAGACAAGGAGAAGATAGGAATGAGATAAGCAGGAGAAAAGCAAGCAAGGCAATAGAAATGCTGAAAAGAAATTAAGCAACTGGAGAAGATGGTATGGAGAATGGAGCTCTAGAGCAGGGGTGTCCAACGCAAGGTTTGCGCGCTTTACCTTTTTTCCCCTTCTCCAAGCGCTTCATCGAGAATTCTCTTCTCGTTTCGCTACGGGCTTCGTCTGACCACGCCTGACCACGCCTTCTTGCGCGCAATGATCACACAACCCGGTCGCCGAAGACCCCTTTCCACATCCCGCTCACGCATAAACGCATCGAGGGTGTCATGAGAGGGGATTGACGAGTGACAGTTATTTACACCGTTGCTCACGCGTTAGACACCTCTGCTCTAGAGTATGAGGATAATGAGTAGGAGAAGGGATGTGGAGAGTGTGAGAAAGTATGGAAAGGAGGAGCATGGCACGAAGAATGAAGGACGGCATAAGTGATCAATGCAGAAGTGCTCAGGAACAGGTTAGAAATTCAGGTAGAAGGAAAGGGAAGTATTCCACACAAGGAAACGGGCTATAGGAAAGGTAAACTTGTGGCGCTATTTGTGGACTTTGAAGCAGCGTTCCACTCAGTGAACAAGAGTGTTGCGGCAAGCGATGAAAGAAAGAGGAGTAGATGAGGGGCTGGTTGTAAGAAGGAAAGAAATATTTGTGGAGACTAAGTTCAGAGTGAGGAAGAGAGATGAGAGAAGACAGGAATTTCAGAGAAGAAGAGGACTCAGGCAAGGATTCCCGTTGAGTCCGCTATTGTTTAGTATAATATTAGAATACTTGGAGGTAAAGCTGGAGGATAAGAGGAAAGGAGGAACGAGGTCATAAGCTTTACTCTTTTGCACATGGGGATGATTTTTCACTATTGGCAGATGACACAAGAGAGTTCAGCTTGATGTTGAGAAGATTTGAAGAATACGTAAGAAGAAAAGATTTAACGGTAAATATGGAAAATGTGATTAAGATAATGAGATTTGGGAATAGAATGACTTAAGAAGAGTACTGACAGTACTGAGAGTACTGAGGGCAATGGGCCAAGTTCAAGGAATAGGAAAGAGAAGGTTCAAGGAGGATTGGAGAATGAGAATTTGGACGTTTGATGTACTAGTATGGGTAGTCTTGTGCTATGGAGTGGAGATATGGGGATGGAAGGAGCAAAAGAGTGTGAAAAGTCTTCACGAAAGATTCTTCAGGTGAGTCATGGGGGTTAGCTGCAGTTGTCCAGGATATATTTAGGCTGAGGAAAGAACTAGGAAGTGAAGAATTGATAGTTCGACAATTGAAGAGAGTGTGGAAGTTTGGAGAGAAGCTGAAGGAGGAGAGGAAAGAAAATCGTACAAGCGTGCCTAGGTGATATTGAGTCTAGAGAGAGGGAAGGTAATACAAAAGGTTCAAAATGGGAAGGAGAGACAGCGAATGAGGAAAGAATGTGGTATCAATAGAATGAGTATAGAACAGCAAGAAATAAAACTGGATATATTAGTAAGACATGGAGAGGGAGGATGGAGGAAAGGTATATAATCACAGTACAACAAGTGGTATAAGATGGTTAAATATGAGGGGAAACCAGTATACCTGACGAAGTTAAAAAAGGTGAGTAAGTGGAATAGATTGGTGTCAATACTCTTATCAGTTTCTTACATAACCCCAAAATAAAAAACTTACCTTCTCCTTCATCTTCTCCCTCATCTATACGGAGATCGTTATTTTTAGGCTGCGGTTCTCTATAAAATTCATCATTCTCATACGGATCTTCTCCAATATCAGGACCCTGTTGAGCTCCATCCTCCAACCTGCAAATACAATTTTGCAGTCACGATCCTCATAAAAATAAAAGGCTAAAATTTCTTTGCATAAATGTTATTTACCCAGCCATTCTCCCTAGATGATTTGGTTCATCACCGATTTCCTGAACACCAGGTTGAACTCTAAGCCATCCTCCATTCCCTTGTCGATCATCCACTTTTCCTGCTGGTTGATGAGGCAGCAAATCCAAATTTCCAATAACCAATTCTTTCGCTTTTTCCTTATTACCGTTTTCCACAACAAAGTTTTTCACTAGGGAATTTCGTCCAGCTTCTGGATGTCTCTTCTTCTCATATCTCTTTGGATCTTCATTCTCAAGTTTCGGATTTCTTAATACGGGAATGGGTACCACGCCGATTGGCAGCTTCCCTTTTGTTTTACCACCTGTAGGGCTCGATTTTTCCGGAGAAACGGAAGCAACATAGGCCTTTGTTGTGCTTTCTAGATTTGAGCTAGGAACTGATTTTACTAAATGCGTTGAGGTATTCTGAAAATATACCAAAAATATATTTTTGATCAGATTTCTCTATGAATTTAATGAGATACACTTAAAATATCTTGTCTCTGCAGTTCTTAAATTCTAGATGTACTCAAATTCCCCGAATTTCTTATGTAACCACTTACCTCTATAAAAAATACAAGAAGCACAAATTCGTTAAAGGCTACAAAACTTTCAAGTTCAAACCCAAAAGTAAACGCTTTATAGGTTAGAAATTACTCTACAAAATTGGTCCTCTACCAAATCAAACAATAACATAATCTAGGATAGCTATAGTAGCAAATAAGAGATTCAAAGCACATAAAATGGAAAACAAAAGAGACATGCCTTTGTTTGAGAAGAGATAATGATCACTGACACAGGAAAAATAATCACGAGACTTAGGAAAGTTCACTAAGCAGCCAAGAATAAGTTTCCAAATTAATTAAATCTTCATACATTAGCAAATCGTAATTATCTTTAGCGATAAAAAGAATCATTAGGGTTCACAAAAGCAAGTAAGGAACTTTAAGTGCGCAAGGGTGCAAGAAAAAATGCAAGCAAGTAAAAATAATAAGTTTTATTTTATTAAATATAACATTAAATAACACAGAAGGAATACAGGCGTGTTTCGAAAAACATACTACTTTTAAAATGTGAGTTTTAGATGTCTTGAGACATCCTTTACGTGGAATTTTTTTGCTAAAACATTTCCAATTATTTAATATCGACAAAAGCCTGTAATGTTAAGAGCGCACTAATAGAGTGTGTTATAAACTATTTCATATAATGCACTAGAGAGAATTTGAAAGCCGAAACCAAAATATTACCTACATATATAATGTAAAAAAATGTAAAACTACTTAACACAGTCATTCGAGCTATGCAATTAATCTCTTCACACACGTCGAGTGGTGTGCTATCTCTAAATAAAATCTAAGTCCTTCAAAATAAAATTAATAAATCACAAAAAAAAACGGACTTGCAAAAATCAAAATGCCAACAGAATGGGAAAATGATACGATGCGTAAAAATTGCATGCAAAGAAGAGAATTTCGCGTTCTTGTATGAGCGGACCCTTCATTGTTCGCATTAAAAATTTCAAGTCCTCTGCGAAAATATTTCAAAATATATCATCTCTTCTCCCGATTCCTCACTATCCAACAACCCTTGAAACATTAATCTCTTGACAAAAGACACAATATCATACAGTACACCCTCAAGTCGTTCCCAAAATGGAATGACATGAATAAAATCTAGACTTGACTATTCAACTTCACATAAACTTTGAAATTCAATTCAATAAACTTTATACCTTCCTTCAGTCCCGTCGGGAAACCGAATCAAAATTTCTAATTTTCGAGGCGGCGCTGCACGATTTTTTTAGATATAATTACCTAGATATACATTTGAAAGTACCGAAAAAATATGCAAATGTATATTATCCTCAATTAATTCTTCATCTCTATGAAAAAGAGTAAAGGCGTACAAATTGAAAGGTCCTATTCCGAACAGGGAACTGATGCGTCATATTTCCACGGCGATTCACAAGCTTCCAAATCATCCCACTGGGATAGAACCTTTTAATATGCCTATAACGAAGTCCAACCTCGTCATTTGGAAACGTCGAATTAAACTATTATTTATAGAGAAAAAATAAGTCAAAGTCCACTGCATAGTAGCGTCAACCATGCCTCATTTGAAATTAATTAATTAATTACTTCGCCCTATTATCTACGATAGCTGCATTTATTTAGGGCAGCGAGGTATCGATTGTAAAGTACTTTTAATTGGCAAGAATAGTTTCCTCATTAGTGTGCACCATCGAGGATACCAACCACCTTCTCATTCAAAGCTTGCATTTCATCCACCTCGTGAGGGCTTTCAATGTGTCCTCGATTATCAGAACGTGTTTCCTTATCACTACGCTGACGTTGAATAGGAGCCAACTTAGGACCATTGGAAGATGATTTTTCGTTCGGTTTTAGAAAACCACCACTACCCTGATTCGAAACCGGCGCTACTTCCGGTTGTGGAGGTTCCTCTCCCACATTATCAGTACGTTTTTCTTGTTTTCTCGGATCTTTCTTGTAACTGATAGGCAAGGGCAAATTATTTTGCTGATCCTTAAAATCGTTAGGACCAACAGGAACGATGTTTCCATCCCTCTGAGCAAATCCAACGTCGCTGATCTGCTCGTTCGGTAATCTATCGTCATTTTTCTCTATGGTATCCCCGATTGGTTGATGATCTCGTGGTGCCGGAAGGGGAGGTGGATTATCATCTTTGCTGGCGTGACTTACCTGTTGTTGCTGTTGTTGAGATGGACGAGCAACCTGTTCATTGGCACTATGCGCTCTCGACTTGTCCTGGTTCGTTTCTGGTTCCAGCTGCTGAGAAGCTGCGCGATTTATCGCGTAGTCCGAAGGAGAGATAGATTTCTGAAAGGGAGGTAGGATTTAGAATATACTTTGCAAGCAAATAGTTGATATTGTAATCAATGCGGCATGTTAGAACGCGGTATAATCTACCACGGTGCAACATTCCTTCATTTGATATTTAATGATATAATAAAATTACTTTTGCCTGTTCGAGTTCCCGCTTCAGTTGAAAGACTTGCTTTTCTAAGTGAAGCACAGAGCTGTTCGAACTGACTGAATTCTTAACTAAATTATTGTACTCAGTCTCCATCTTTGCATAGTCTTTTTGAATCGTGAGATATTTGGTCTTCAAGTTTTCCAGGGATTTTTTCTTATCCTCTTGAGCTCTACTAATTTCGCCACGAAGATCTCTCAAAGTGGATTCTAGCCGATTGGATTCTTCTAACGCCTGCTTTTGCCTCTTGGTACATTCCTCCTGTATATCTTTGTTTTCGGATTGGAGAATGTTGTATTTTTGTTGCATGGCGTTATACCTTTGCACTATTTCTACAGTGTCCTTGTCTTTGTCCCTAAGAGACTTTTCTCTTGAAACTCGTTGCTGATGCTGGAGTTCCTGCTTCAATGCTTGGTTCGTATTTTTCTCCTCTTGCAATGATTTCTCGAGACGAACTTTGTACTCGTAGATAACTGGAAAGAATGAAAATCGATTAATTATATAGCAAAACTACAAAATTCAACGAGGGACGAGCGGGGCACCGTTAGTTAAGAGTGCATTTAAACTTTTTGTCCACGGGAAAGTACCATATTTATTTCAATAGAACAAAAAGCGAGGTGTCGATTCGGCGGACGATTTCAAATTCTCGGTCATTTCCCGGTTTTTCTTGGTCAGGTTTTCCAATTTTCCCGGTCAACTATAAGTAACATATTTATATTTGTCACAAAACGCTAACATTTATTTTTATTCAAATCTCAACATCCCTTAACACAACAGACCAAAAATTGCAAAATAAATCAATTATAAAAAGAATACTCTAATTTTTAACAAAAAAATATCATTTTTTCACAAAAATTGGAACAGTTAAACTTGCAATTATTGGAAAAATTAATCTGAAATAAGAAAGAAGAATGGATTTCTAGCAAAACAGTTCATTTTTAAACCAATGTGATAAATTTTCAAATAACATTATGAATCTTCAACCAGAACAGTTGAATTTCAAAACAAGAAGATGAAT
>WSXT02040593.1:0-13355 GCA_011762715.2 Neuroterus valhalla | reverse complement strand
GAAGATAGAGGCAAAGGTAGAGCTAGAGGACGGGAGAAGTATGGCGAGGAACTAGAAAAGGTTGAGAAGGCTGTTTTATAAAAGTGCACAGAAAATGGAGGGTGATCTGACATGGTAACAAAGACATATGCAAAGTAAATGGGAGGATGGAAGAAAACAAATAAAAAGCATATTGTGAGATTGAAAGAAAGAGGGGAGAGGGGAGACCTAGTGCGATGAGGTAGGTCTGGGAAAGGATTTGGTAGGAACAGAGGAGAGGAAAAGAGAAATGAGGTGAAGAAAGAGATGAAGAGGAATGGGAGAAGGGAAGACTGAAGGATATGTTATTGGAATGTAGCTGGATTAGAAAGAAAGAATGGTGAGTTCATGAGAAACTTCGGGAAATAGGCAGTCGTGGTGATGATGAAGACACAGTAGGACGATAAGAGGCGGGGGTAAGAGGGGAAAATAACAAATACCGAGAGGATATAGGTAGGAGGTACAAGAGACAGAGAGAAAATAGGAAGGGCAAGGCAATGGAAGAGAAGGTGATGAAAATAAGGTAAAATTTAACAGCAAAAAGGAAGATAGGAATTATTCAAAGGAACAGAAGGAAGGAATAATAGCAGGAGATATAAGGTTGGAAGGGGAGAGGTAGATGATAGTAGGGGTATAAGTTAATGAAGATATGGAGGGAAAAATAGAGGAGTTAGGGCAGTTGATAGGAGGAAGAAATCAATGTAAGAACAGGAGAAAGAGGAGGGAAAAAATGAGGAGAAGAAGGGGATGGGACCAGGAGAAGCTCTTAAGGTTGTGAATGGCAGGGAAGGAAATCACTGAATAGATCGAAAGAACTGAGATGGTTTTCCTTAAACGGGAATATAAAAGGGGTTGATGTAGGAGAGTGCACTCATATGGGAGGAGGAAAAGGAACAGTAACAGACTATGTTACTGTTGATGGTGAGGTGAGGGAAAACATCAGAAGGCCAGAAATAGGAGATTATGTAGACTCGGGCCATCACCCATTAACAGTGACAGTGGAGGAGAAAAAGAGTCACCGAAGGAGAAAAGCGAAGGAAAACGAATAAACAATAGGAAAGAGAAATGGGTAGGAAAAGGTAACTGGACAGCAGAGGGAAGAAGAGGATTCAAAGAAAATATGAAGATGGTGAAATTGAGATAGGGAAATGTTAAGAAGGAGATGAAAATGGTGATAGGAAAATTCAAAAGAATTCTAGAAGAAACTGTAGGGAAAGAAGTCGGCGTAGGGAAAAGGAGAGATAGCTGCGATGAGAAATATAAGGAGAAAAAAGGAATGATGAAAATGAAAAAAAAGGGGATAGTCCAGAGGAATACAAAAAAAAAACAAGGAGTATAATACGTTATGCAACATAATAAAAGAGCAGAATAAAAAGTTTGAAGAGGAGGCAGAAAAGGCAAAGGCGGAAGGAGTGGTGTGGAAAGTAGTGGGGAGAAAAAACGAGAAAAAGAGCTAATCAGGAGTTCGGAATGGTAGAAATAAGAAAAACATTTCATGATTTTGTTTAGAGGAGTGGAGAGGAAAATAAAAAAAGGAGGTGAAGGGGGAAAAGAAGTAGAAGAAGATGGGGAAAGGAATGAAAAGGGGAAACGTGGATAATGTGCAACTGAGTATAGAGTGGAGAAGGCTAGCCAGAATTATAAAAAGGAGAGATAGTGGTACCAATAGTAAAAAAAGAAAAAAGGGAAAAAGTCAAAGATTATAGGAGGTGACGCTGATGTTGAAATCGTAAAAGATATGTGTATCAATATATTCAGAGGTTAAAGAAAGAACAAGGAGAAGAGAAGACTATTCCACCATATAAGAGTGGATTTAGGAAACTTATGGGAGTGATGGATAATGTATATGTGCTAAATTATATTATAAATAGATACATAGAAGAATCACAAGGCGGAAAGGAGGCTCGACAGCAATGTTTGTAGATTCGAGAATGGCGTTACATTTATTGGACAAAGAAGAGTCAGACAAAGCTGTGGAAGAAAAGGACTACGAAAAGGTTCAAGGGAAAAAGGAGGTGATATATTCAAAGAGAGAACAAGTTAGGTTAGGGTGGAAGATCAAATAGGAGATAGTTTTTGGGTAGCCAGAGGTGTAAGGCAGGTTGTCCGCTGAGATGAAGAGGAAAGGGCGGGGGAGTACATCTAGGTAAAAAAAAGAGAGAGTGGAGAAGCAACTGCATTATTTTATTACGGGATTAGAAAAATATCTGGATAAGAAAAAACTAAGGCCTAATATGGATAAAATAGAGGTCATGAGGTTTTGAAAAGAAGGAGGGAGAGCGAAAAAATGGATAGCGAGATAGAAAAGTGAAAAGTTGGAGGAAGTAAAGGAGTTCAAATATCTTGGTTTCATCGTGCAAGCGAATGGGGAACATAAAATGCATACTAGGGGAAAGGTTAAAAAAGCAGCGGGGATAATGGAACAGATGTAAGGAATAGAAAAGAGAATGTTCAGGAAATATTGGAAGAGGCGAATAAAGTTTTCTACTTGTTTGATACGCTAACATGGCTGATATCGAGCTATGGGGCAGAAATATGGGTATGGAAGGAGGAAAAAGAGATATGGAAGTTGCAAAAGAGAAATATTAGATGGACTTGAGAGGTAGAATGGAGAACGCCAGGTTATATAGTAAGAGAAGATGCTTAAAAGATAGATTCGGAAAAGAGGCAGAAAGGAGGGCGTAGAAATTTGAAGAGAAATCAAGAGAAGAAGAAGGGAAAGTGTTACAAAGGGATGGAAGAAAACAGAAAGAGGACCGTACAAAATAAGGCGTTGGGAAGGAAAAATAAAAAAGTTCCTTCATGGAGAACGTGACATAGAACGTGACTGGAAATTTCACGTCAAACATGAAGTAAATTTTCCATTGCACACTTTTTGAATAAAATAAAATCATACCTAGAGTCGAATTTTTGCCCTCGGTTAGTCTAATTTTCGCTTCAGCTCCTGGTCCGTAAACATTATAAGGATTACTCGGTTCTTTGATTTTCAAATTCTGGGTTATTGGTCTGTCGTCAGTGATGACGGTTAATTTCTTGAATACTCCTCGTCCAAAGTAATCAGCGACTAGAGAAAATGGATCTTCGGCTCGATCGAGAAGACTGTGAAAAGTCTCGTGAAGATCTTTCGATTGCTCCTGGGCTTTTATTATGTCGAGCCACTTTTTATTGTCCGGGAGACAAGCTGGACACTCGTTTTCATTTTCCGAGAAACTCTGGAAGCAGCTGTTAGGAAAAAATAAATAGAAAATTAATCTTTTAAATCAAAAGTAGAATTGCGAATGGGAAGGAAATGTTAACGAACTGTTGGTGATATGAATGCTGGCACATGAAATGGACAGAAGGCAACTCGAGGTCCTGATTACAAGCGCTGCATTTCGAGCTTTGAAAAATAATCGTATTGGTCCTAATCTTGTCGATCTCTTGCCTAATTTTTTGAGTATCAACTCGATACTTCTCAGTTAATTTTGCATCTGCTTGGGTTTGTTCATGCTCGGTTCTGAGCACGCTGTTCAGATAAGAACGAACATCTCCCAGCGAACAAGTCAGTGAAGTTGAAAGAGCGTCCACAACCATTAAAGGTGACATCAATCTTTCCTCAGCTAGAATCAATTCAATGTTGGAGGTTAATTCAAGTACATCCTGACAGGAGGAAGAATACGAAAAGTGATTATGAGAATGGAAATGGGCAATTAGAAGAAATGAGCAGCTGGAGGTAGAAAAGTTAAGAGAATCTGGAGAAGAAATGGAAAACGAGGAGGTGAAGAGTTTGGAGTAGAAAAGCTGCTTAAAAAACTTGAAAGATTGATAAGGTAAGAGAGGATGGCGGGACGATGAATGCAGGAAGAGTAAAGAGAGAATAAGGAGATGTAGTTTTTGTCGACCAGGGTAGATGAATTTAGATAAAGATGTAAGAATGCAGACTACTGGTCAATAATTTCTTTATTCTTCGCTGGAGAGATCCCTCAAAGCACGTAAAAGACGTTTCGGCGACTCATCGGTCGCCCTTATCAATTATTATACAGAAATGGTCAATCCCGAGCCTGTATAGGTTATGTTCTCTGTTGTTTGTTTTGTGTTATAAATTGTTTGTACATTTCTGTGTTCTTGTGAGTAAATTGTCAATAATGTAAAATAACGGTAAAACTTCACTCCGCCTGTGAGACGGGAATAGTATTTCATAAAATATTAGAACTTTTTATTGTTAACCATGTCATTTCTGTGACGGAGTAAAGAGAGAATGAGGGAGAGGATGAAAAATGGAGGAAAGGGGAAATGGATAAAGGGAAACTGAACAAGAGGAAAAGAGATAACGAAAGAATGTTGAAAAGAAAAGACAGAGGGGGAAGGAAAGATACATGGAAGAGGTCGAGCACGTTCTAAAGGAGGGAAGGAAACGGAAAGTGATAAAACGGAAAAGAAGAGGGGGTATAATGAACAGAGCATTTTGAGAGGCTCAGCTGAAAAGAAACAAGGGAAAAAGTGAGGATAGCATGGAGAATGAAGCACTGGAAAGTGGGTAAAAGTCCATAAAAGAGATTTTTATCGATACAAATAGGAGAAGAAGAAGAAGACTATTCTGATAGCAGACATAGAGGGAAGGATAAAAAGACGATACTAGGAACAACTACATTGTTTTTGCCAGCATATGCAGATGATATTGTTCTAGTAGCGGATGATAAAATCTTTGGATTGATAGAGGTAAAAGAAAACGGAAGCCCACGGGAAGGCCACAAACGTCGCAAGCGCCTAGTTTTGGAGTAATTTTGAGACGACATTGTGAGATATAGTTAAGGAGAGGAGCAGGAGCAGCCCTATCCGACTCTCTCGTTTTCAGCGTGGTGTTTTCAAACAGTAAAATTGTTGATAAACTAAATTAAATATTGTAATATAGAAATAAAGAACGCACTGCTCAAGAATTTATTGATTATAAAAGTCAGCATGAGTGATTTCAAACAAAACTGATTTGGTGAATCCGTGGAAATAAAATGGTGAAGTGTATCGCTCCAAACTGTTTTTCTGGTTAAGACTCAACTCGTTCCGACGGCGAGAAAATCCATTTTTTCAAAGGGCCAAAAAATTTAGTCGCAGAATATCAAAAAGCGATAAGAAGAGATAATTTTGTGGTTAAAGAGGGACATTTTGATAGTCAAAAACATTTTCTGGAAGAAGGGATTCTTCTTCTTCTAACTAAAAACTTATATTTATGAAGCACTCAATGTAAACATTTTTGAAAAAATTATTAGGAGATATAACTTCAAGTTGTTATTCCATACTTTAATTTGAATGATAAAATTCTAACCTAAAAAAGCTACTTTCTTCCGTTTTCTTTCGGCTGTTTACTTTTTTCCATCTCTTAGTAGACGAGTACTTCTACGTGTAGAATAATATTAGTTCGAATCAATAGAGAAAAATATAAGTATCTTACATTAACTTGTTTGCTCATTATCAAGCAATTCCATGTAAAATAATCTAAAAAATTCAAACTTTTGTGAGAAATCTTGATGTGAATTTCAGTATTTGTCCTCTTGGGTGTTAAGAGAAAATTTCTTTAAGGATTTTTGAAAAATTCAAAAAGCTTGGGAGATATTTGAAATGAGAAATTTTTGTCTTTTTCAAACTCTCATAACTTTGGTGATCTTAATATTAATAAGGTGAGTTTTTCGGAATCATTTGTAACAATATGCAGTTTGCGAAAAAAAGTTTAGAAAACAAAAATTTCAAAGACTTAGTGGAATTTCAAAAAACAACATTTCAAACTGAATTTATGAGAAAAAAAACAGTTTGTATTACTCTTTCTCTTAGGTGTTGAAAGAAAATTCCTATAAGAATTTTCGAAAAATTCAAAAACTTTGGAGGATATTAAAAATTGGAAATTTTTGTCTTTTTTCAAACTCTCAAAACTTTGGTGATTTTGATACTAATAAAGTGTATTTTTTGGAATCATTTGTAACCAAATGCAGTTTTGGAGAAAAACTTTTTGAAAACAAAAATTTCAAAGACTTTGTGGGATTTCAAGAAACATATTTTCAAACTGAATTTGTGAGAAAAAAATCTAGTTTTCCATCATTCGTTTTCTTAGGTGTTTAATGGAAATTCCTACAAATTCCTGTGTATTTTCGGAATAATTTGTAACAATATGCAGTTTGGAAAAAAATTCCAAAGACTTTGTTGAATTTCAATAAACAAATCTCAGACTGAATTTATGAGAAAAAACCCTATTTTTCCCATATACGTCTTTTCATAGATAGCTCAAAAACTCTGGAGCTCGTGCATACGTCATTTTTTACGTCATATAATTAATCCAATAGAAATAATAAAAACTATTGACTATAATGATTTTCCAAAGTAAATCATCTTTAACCTTCCTAAATGTTTGAATTCAAGTATATCTCCCATTAGATAACATGGAACGTAAGGCCACACGCGGAAAGCGCCACCATGCGGCATAAATGGTCAGATAGAAAATCTTAGCAATAAGGTCCGGCCATCTTTTTTAGAGTCGAATAGGGCTGTTAGTGAGGTAGCAAATGAGGTTTGTAGATAAGAAAATATGTGCAAGTATACGTAGTGGGTTTGTAAAGACTCTTAAACCCGTTCAAGAGAGAGAGTATGAACAAATAAAAGAGAAATCTTCTAAAATCAATTTTCTAGTTACCAATATGGGCGAGGATGTCTGCTAAAAGTTTCGGTGGTGCTTTTTTATTTCTCGCGACACTCCATAAAGCCTGGACCCATAAATTTGGATCCTGACGACCAAATCGGTTACAAGTGGATAAAACATGTTCGCTATCTCCTTCTCGTAACTGATACTGAAGGATTTCTTGGTAACTGAGAGAAAAAGTTTCGAGGTTACATTCAAGCATGGCCTTAAGAAATGTAAGCGCGAAATTTAAATCGCAAAATTCACTCACAGCTTTCGTTCTTCGTAAAGATAGAGAATACCTCTTCGGAAATTGTGCTGATGACAAAGAATTAAAATTTGATCCTTATCGTAACAAGCGTTTGAGTTTTGCAGAAGACGAACGACTTTTTGTTCGTATTGAAGCTTTGCTATTTCATCTTTTAAAGCTGACCAGACGTGCAGGTAATGTTCTACTAATGTGTTATAAACAAGTGTACTCCATCTAGAAGTTTTATATTAAAAAATTATTGTTGATTCTTAGTGAAAGAAAAAAAAGATTTTGGATACATACTTCCCGTCGTTTTTTATTAAATGCTCCAGAAATTCGACTAGACGCTCCGAATTATTCAGGAAGAGATGGATAAAATCTTCAGGATTTCCTCTATCGGTTTGTTCATTGGAATCAGTACTAACCTGCGTTTTATAATTGAAAAATTAGTAAATTTATAAAGCGGGTTTTTTTCTAAATAAATTGAAAATAGTGTTTTTCGTGATTTTCAATACTTTGTCAACAGCTTTGTTATTTGGTTTATAGTTGGTACAAAGCATTTTCAGAAACTGAGTAGCTTCGTTCGGCACGTTCTCGATTAAAATGATCCCGTATTTTTTCATGTTCAGCTCCGCCTAAAAGATGAAGAATAATTGTAGATTATGAAATATTGATTTGGTTCAATGAAAAGATCATTTGGTTAATCTACCTCATCAAAATCGAGAGTCGCCATGTATTCTAGGGCTTTTTTGTACTCAGCCTTATCTTCTATCTGAATTCGAAGGTACCATTTATGTTTCTGGTGCTTCTGAGCGAGAAGCAAAGCATCTTCGGGCGAACCTTGACGACAAACTTTTATGGCAATCTCTACATCGAAATCCACCTCTCGATCTTTTGTCTGAAAAAGATTAGAAATTTTTGAATGAATTAAACAAAAAATTGAGCAATAATAGTTGAAATATTTGCAATTTATGTCCTTGTGAACTCAATAATTTCAAATATAAGTATTAGGGATTGGAATTAAAATTTGAAATTTGTAATTTATAGTATTATACTACAATTTATGATGAAATATTTTCAGATTGAAAGAGTAAAACTTAGAAATTTCACAAAAGCGTTTATGATGAGGGATGTTTTGCGGCCTGTAAATTCTGAATTTTTTCCGGTCAATTTGAAACAGTCCAGATCATTTAAATGCTTGCAAACGATTCCGGATAATTTGGAAGAAATTCGAGAGGTTTCAAGAGATTTACAAACACTTTCAGAGATTTCTAAGATTTATGATTTAGAGCAGGGAATTCTGTAAAACATTTTGTGAGTTGGAAAATCAGAAGATTCTTGATAATAAAAATTACATTTCTTATTTGAACAGAGAATTTTGCAAAAGAATTATGATTCTCTATTCGAACAGAGATTTGTTTTTTAATTAACTTCTTCGAAACGGCATTACAATTTCTACGAATTCCTTTTTTTAATGAATCAGAATATAAATTATTTTCGAAAATTTACAGTTTTCCATATCAAAAATTACCTGTTCCCAGCCAAAATTAGAATTTTTTCAGAAAATTGCCTATACAAAGTAACGATTAAAATTATTTCTAAAATTTCCTAATCCAAGTTAGAGTTATTTCTTTACATTTTTCAACATTTTCTTTTCTAATTCAGAAATAAAGTAACTACCTTCCTATAGAATTTCGAAAAGGAGTTTCCAATTGTGAAGAATTCTGACTAAGCATACAATTTTTTTGTAATATTTTTCTTCTGAACCAGTATTTAGCTGTTTGCGAACATTCTCTTTCAGAAGTCAAATAATATTTTTTCACGAAAAATCTCTATCCATGAGTGGATAATTCTTAACAAAAATTCCTGTTCTTTAGTGAACCTAAAACGAAATTATTATTTTTAATCGAATTTTACTGTTTTGTAATAATTATTCCCTCAGAAAATCCCCTCACGCAAACATAAAAGTTTAATTATTTGCGGAGATTGCTTGTCTTGAACTTAAAATTAGAGTTCTTCACGAATTAGAGTGAAAATTATAATTCTTCACGAGAATCCAATGTCCAAATTACAAAATTAAATTTCTTCACGGGAATTCCTAGTCCTAAACTTAAAATTATACTCCTTTACTGGAATTCTACGTGGCAACTTTGAATTGTGATTAACTTCAATATTCCCTGTTCTAAATCAGGATAATTGTAATGAAATCTTTACGTGCATTTTAAAATTATTTTTCAAATTTATTCTCTGTCCCAAATAGAAATTATGAACCTTCAAGGAAATTTAATGTTCCAACTAAGAAAAAGAGTAATAAAACATATAAAACGACTTCTTATTTTGCATATTGACAAGATTGCGATAGAAATCCCAGTTACTTAATCAAATCCTGGGTCATTTCCATTTTTCTCCTTAGAAGGGAAATTTTTTTCTTGATTTTAAAAATTGAACAATTTGTTGTGTAACTTGAAAACTGAACAATCTTGCTGATTTGAAAGAGGTAGGAAAACTAGAAAAAGTATAAATTTCAAAATCATTAAATTTAATAACAATTTTTTAATTTGAAAAAGCAAAAATGTTGAAAGTATCAAATTTCTTCACCTTGAACGGAGAGAATGTATTTCTGAAAACGAAAAATTTCGAAGGTGGGGCATTTTTATTTGAAAGAAAGGAAATTTGAAAAATAGCTATCTTAAATTGAAAATGGTTCGATTTTGTGCAATGATTCATGTTTGCAATTTGAACTTGTTCGATTTGGAATTTTGATTTCAACTCAAAAGGAATCGTTCTGTATATTTGTCAATTTGTAGGTTCTTTTTGATGTTAAATGAGAAATTACTTACTTTCGAAGAGGAATCAATTGTTTTTTTGTATAGGGAAGAGGGGACAAAATGGCGCTGATGAAATGAAAGACTAGAAAACATGAGAGGTAGGCGACGCACAGTGGTTCAAGATCCCACATTCGTGACCAAAACTCAAAAAGTTAATATTTATGTCTTCTCGAGTGTTTATATCGCGTTTTTTGGGTCACTGATTTAAAAAATGACATTGAAAATTCAAAACTCAAAATAGCGGACCAAAAATGGCAGGCACTTTCCCAAAATTTTCTTTTGTTTTCCACGAAACTAAGTAAAAAGGAGTTTTTTGGTCGCTGATTTCAAAAATGATATCAAAAATTAAAAACTGGAAATGGCGGACCCAAAATGGTGGACATTTGTCCAAAATTTTTCATTCTTCCCACGAAAATGAGTATAAAGGGGTTTTTTGGATCACTGATTTAAAAAATGATATTGAAAACTCAAAATTCAAAGTAACGGACCCAAAATGGCCGAAATTTTCCAAAATTTTCTATTGTTCTTCACAAAAAGGAATACAAAAAGGTTTTCTAGGTCGCTTATTTCAAAGCGACATTTCAAGCTCAGAAGAACCATTCTCAGAGCCTCTCGCGAGGGTTGATAAATAGTGAAAGAATCAGCTGGTATTGGCACCGTGCAAGTCCACTGGCGCCCTCACTTTGACGGACGTTCCCATGTTAAATCTTATGGAGCAAAAGTTAGCACCGTGGCGGCCACGGTCCCTATTGCGGGACGCTGCCATAAGAATACGTGTAAAATTCGACGGCAGTGCCAGCCCTCCCCTCCAACCGCCTGCACATAGCGAATACCGAGAAACTTCGTCCCTAAAGTCGTGATTTCATTTCCAAGATTCAGGTCCTTGAAGGGTTCCACATATTCGAAAATTTTGAGACCTTTTCATTTCACGACCCGCGTCTTGAATCCTGGCAATAACGGAGTAAAAAATTTATTGCCTTATTTCCCAGTTTATAAACTTTTCACGCCAAAAATCCGAAGTTTTTATTCTGAAGTCGCTTTTCTTTTATTATGTTTTCGTTACATTTATTACTGTTACATACATTTATTGTTTATATATTTATAGTTCTTTTATATTATTCTAATCTCATACAATTGTAAAATTCAATTTGGACACCCTATGTATTGTATCCAGCACATTTCAAAAGTTTCCCAAGGGTATATTCGAACGTCACTAAAAAAATTACTTTCATTTCGAATGAGTATCTTTTCGGCATGTCGGTTATAGAAAAAGCGCATTCATTTCTACGGAGGCACCTCGGGGCAGCTTTTTTTGAAGGAATCAAAAAGTTGATATTTTGGCAGTCAAAACGGAAAATCCCGGCGCGCGCACTCGCAGGCAAAAAAAAATTCACTACGTATATTCCTGAATTATGCGGAAAAAAAATTTGGACGTGCACATTTCACTCCCATCATCATCAACATACTTGTTCGAAATGCAAATCCGGAAGCAAGCAACGATTTAACGTATCTTCAGAAATATTCTCTCTGTCACTTTATCTGTTTCTGGCACGAACTCAAAGAATAACAACATTTTTCGTCGAACGCTCGAAACTCCAGAAACAAACTGACGGGCGCGCATTCGGTGAAGAGTCAAGTTTAAGTTTAACTGCTCGCCACAAGGACAGTTTTGAATATAGTGACTTGCCCTTTTACAAAATAATGCTGCAACACCCCCTAAAGAAGTATAAATGAACATCTACCTTAGTCAGTAAAATTCGAATTTTAAAGTTTTGGCCAGCTTTTCGGGACCTTGAACCACTGTGCGATGTCAAGAAAAAGGCTGTTTTATCGAAAGGCGGAGAGAATAGAGGATGATTTGCTATAGGAAGAAATACATTCCACAACAAGGAAGATAGCAGAACAGAAAAAAAGGAAAGGGAAAAGATACGTGGGTAAAGTACAGAAGATTACAGATAGAAGACATACGGTGGGATCGGGACGAAGAGAGGGGAGAATAAGTCAAATGTAAGAGGTTGGAGGAAAGGACGGGAAAGGAGCGAATGAAAGGAAAATAATAATAAGGGGAAAGGAAAGGTGATGAAGAAAGAAATGAGAAGAGGATGAAGGATATGTTACTGGAATGTTTCTGGATTAGAAAGGAAGGATAGAGATTTTATGGAAAATTTTGGGATACGAGTGGGAGGTACAAGAAATGAACAGAGAGCAATGGGAGAAATGGTGATGGGAATAAGGGAAAATTTGATAGCGAAGAAAAATATGAGAACGGTTTGAAGCACTACAAAGGAGGAGAAAAGGAAGAAAAGATAATGATAGGGAAGGAAAGGTGAGAGATAGAATTAAGAGAAAAGATAAAGACGGTGGAGATGGGAAAAGGAAACGTAAATGGAGAGGGAGGTAGTGACAAGAAAGATGGAAAGAATTTCAGAGGATACTGTTGCAAAAGAAGTCAGCAAAGGGAGGGAAAGAGGCAGCTAAGATAAGGAATAGGAGGAAAAGAAGAAACGGAGAAAGGAATCATGAAAACGGAGAAAAGGAAAAGTAATGCTGAAGAAAACAGGAGAAGGGAGAGTATAGTGCATTATGTGATCGGAGAAAGGACAAAAAGAATATTTGATGGAATTGCTAGGAGTGTAAAAAAAAATAAAGAGAGGAGGGAAAGAGGAGAGGGATAATATGAGAAGAAGGGACGGTAACACACATATCAAAGAAAGGAAAAAGGAAAGGGATTAAGGATGAAAGAGGGGGGGGGGAGAGGTTTGGGAGTGATTGATTATTTGAAAGGAAGAGAGGAGATGACAGGAGCATGTTGAAGAAATTTCGAGGGAAGAGTGAATGGGAGAAGAATGGACGAAAGAGGTAGAAAAAGCTACAGAAGTGAAAGAAGAAGAATAAGGGAGTGTGGGGAAAAGGATAAAAGTGAAAATAATCTCGATACATCGTGTTTAAACTTACCATAATGAATTCTTTCAGCTTGTCCGTGTGGTTCAACTTTGTGTAACAGTTTAACAGAAGAGTCGTGTGGTCTTCAGTCGCTTGTCCTTGTTTGTGAAGAGCTTGCAAATAAGTGGTTAAATTATCGATATGCTGGGAATCCAGAAATTTCCTGATAACGTATGAAGGTTCAAGTCTTCCTATTGTTTTAATATATTGTTCTATCGCTCCATTATGGTCGCCTTTGGAATAAAGATGGTCTCCATATTGCCTGAAAATGTCCACCAAACCTTCTGTGTCGTAATGTTGATTCTTCGCTATCCTAAATTCAGAAAAAGTAGATTTAAACTTTAATCCTCGAGTTATTGAAGTAACGAAATTCATAAAATCATAAAAAAAAGAAGATACCTAATCGAAACGTCGTATAAGTTTTTCTTAAAAAGAAGAGCAAGTTTCGACTGCAAATCTTTTTCGTCCAAATGATAGAGTTTGCTCTCTCCACTCAAGATGAAAAATCCACCCCATTCGGACAAAACCGCCTGGACTGACATCATCGAGGCGGAAAATACGATGAATTTATTCTGAATATCAAGAACTGTTATCATGTGTTTATCTGCTCCGGGTTGAATTGTTTCTATCGTACTGGAAATTGAAAAAATATTTAACAATTTATTTTGTTTGTTTG
>WSXT02040582.1:0-13356 GCA_011762715.2 Neuroterus valhalla | reverse complement strand
CGACTTCAATCATAATTTTTATCGCCTTTTGATTTTCAGCTATACCTTGTACTTCCGTTCGTAACAGTTGAATTTCTTTCATAATTTCATCAAGTCCTGAATTTAAAAAAAGAACAAAGAAACAATTAAAAACAGTAAGAATAAAATACACATTGATTAGATTTACTATAATGAAACATTTTCATCTGAATTGAGAAATAAAATTTGACAGTGGTTTTTCCTGGTCAAGTTTTTCATTTTTTCTAGTGAACTAAAAGTAACATATTCAAATAGTATATTTTTGCAATCAAAGTGATAAATTTTCAAATCACATTATGAATATTCAACTCGAACAGTTAAATTTCAAACAGAGAATATGTATCATCAACTAAAAGATAACTATTCAACTGAAGCACTCCAATTTTTAACCATGAAGATGAAAATTCAAAGAAGAAGATTGATTTTTAATTACGAAGAATAATTTTCTGCTAAAAAATTCAATAGTTGTAAGAAATAGTTGAATTCCGAACTAAAAAAATAATCATTTCAAACCGGAAATGGAAAAGTAACATTTTTAGCTCGAAAAAATAATTCGGAACCAAGCATGAGGGTTAACAACTAAAACAAAGCATCTTCAATTGAAAAAATAAATCTCTTTTAATTAATTTTCACCAAAACAGATAAATTTCGAAGCAAAATTTGAATCTTCAATTTCCAAATAAAAAGAAATTGATGTTTAACCATACAAATGAATTTTAAACTACAACTATAAAATTTACAATCAGAATGAGTTACATTTTTAGTTAAAAAAAATTAATAGCAAAAAAAAAATTCTTATTTCCAAGAAAATAAAAGAAAAACCAACTTTCGATGAAATTTTTACATTACCAAACAAAATTATGAATTTCCAAATGATCTTTTAAATGTTCAACTGTTGTAGTTGAATTTCAAACCAGAAAGACGAGTTTCCAACAGAAGACGACCTCCAAAAGGAAAAACATTTAACTGTATAGTCTGTATAACTTGGATTAGAGAAAATTAACTTTTGAAGAAAAGGATGATTTTCTCCAAACGAATCAATTCTTCAACAAAAAATGTGGATTTTCAACGAAATAGTTGGATTTTCAATTCAAAAAGACAAATGTTCTTCCCAATTATTGATTGTTCAACTGGAAAAGATAAATTTCCCGCTAAAAAAGAAAGAGTCAGATGTTTAGTGGAAGAAATATGTTTAATTAGCAAATTTATAATCAAAGGCAAATGGACGACGAATGGTTCTTAAAACCTTGATATTCTGTTCTGCGTTCCCCATGCCTGTTTTCTTTCGTCGCTCGGGTTGCAAGCTGTGGCTGTTTACATTCAATCGTTTTTTAACTAAACATAGATTAAATTCCCAAATCATGAGTTCTGGGGAGGCCCCTACGAGAGCCTAGTTTGACATAAGCACGATGAATGTGTCCTTCCCAGGCCTCAGTCTCTCGTCGGTCACTGAGTTGGGCTTACGTCCCAGTTTTTTTTTGTTGAATTCCCGGTCAATTTCTGGTTTCCCAGTCAAGTCACCACCCGGCTCTTGGTTTACTTACTCCTCTGGACCTTTGTTTCGAAACTATCATTTCCACTCAAAGCCAAGGCTGCATGTACGCTCTTATTCTGATAGTTACTTCCTTTCGATCCTCTTCCTGTCGGTTTAGTTTTTGATTTTAAACTTTCTGACACATTTCCATTGCTCATTGTTGTTTGACTAAGGCTGGATCTGCTGGTGTGACCTACAATATAAAAAGAGAAACTTCCACGTTGAATTTTAACAAAAAATTATATTTCAGAACATATTTTTGTGAAAGAAAATCGCAAGTACCTTTTCCGTTCTCTTTCAAACGTTAAGGAGGAGTCTTCACTTCTGAGGACTTACGTCTCTTGAAAGGAGTTTCTGGTGTCTTTACTCCACGGATATAAAGATTGTCATCTGGAGGTACGTTGCTTTCGTCCTGTATGTTTTCTGGCAAAAAATATTTTTTATAGGAAAGAATATTATTAGCTAAAACAAATATTTCAATCTTATGAATATAATTTACCATCGTCTGTTTCAAAATCATAGTTGATCTGGAGTTCTAAGTTTTTGGAAACTGTAAATAAAATGAAAAGTAGGTAAATTTCCACGAAAATTAACATTATAGGAAAACCATAGTATGAATCACTATATATGGGAAAGAAACACTCACGCTTATTGCCTGATCTTCGTTTTCTCTTTTCCCGTAAAGATAGGTCGTCGTCATGATCGGTGTCTGCTTCCATATCTAACAGAAATGAAAAAATCCCATTCATTAATATGAAATAAAAAATAGAGTGAAATACCTGAAACACATGTGAAAAAGAAAAGTTAAATAACCTAGAACAGCCAGAGGATCAGGTACTGATGTGAATGAAGAATTTAGGGTTTTGTCGGATAGTTTTGGAACTGTCAATGTGCTTTCCAAATCAACACTTTATCGATCCATCTCTTTTATGAGATTATGAATTCTAGCAAATTTTTCTTCAGTTTCGAGGTCAGGATCAGAAGTGTAGGCTAATTCCTGAAATTTTAATATATTCAACTGTTCTACGCCTTCGTCGTATGTACCTACTGGAAGAATAGAAAATAAATTAGTTTAAACATAACCTACACGTGACACCAATTATTTTTAAATTGTATAGGACAAAAAATGAAATAAAGTATATGAGTTCAATATGTCTCTGCATTTGGCAAGCTTGAAGACGTTAATAATCAAAGAATTTAAGAATTCTCGTATACCTCTATTACTGTTTTCAACTTACTTGCATGGCCAACTATTCTAACGGTGTATTCCGGCCAATTTTGTGGTGCGGGTGCTTTCTTCTCAATTAAATTATACAATAAAGCCGTGCTTTCATCGTCATACGGTTCTGGCATATACTTCGATACAAATTTGCTTTTTGACTTATCATATCTCATCCACTTTAATTAAGTTATATCCACGCATCGTGGAATCGGTTGTCTACCCGGACGAATAAAATTCACATGTTGAAATGGTTTTGCAGTTAAATATATATTCGCCATGTCAAATATCGAGCCCTCGAAAAAAAATTTTTTGAATTCCTTCATGAATTGCGTATACAAATTCGAATTTTTAGGTAAATCATTTGAATACTGATTTTATTGCCCATTAGAAAGTTTTGTAATTTATAAAAATAGTTCTTTAGCCCACTCTCGAACATAGGTAAGGGAGACCTGGTCAGGTATTTGAGGGTATCGAAGTTGAATCTCTCGATTTCATTGAAAATACGTTCCATCCAGATATTTTGATTTTAATCTATTCCGAGTCCTATTTTGAGAAAATCCATGAAAAATGTGATAAGAACCATATTTAGAAAATCATCGTGCGAAAATAATACAAAGCTTTCTGCGAGGATTTTTCAAATAATGAATCTTCAACCCCTTAATAAAATATTTTAATTATTTTTTTACAAAATAGTTTTTATCGCACATCCCTCATATAACTTTTATTGATTGTGATCAAGAATGTGAATTTAATTTAATAAAAAATAGTATGACCAGGATTTTGAAGAGAAATTGAGGTTATCTTCTTACAATAGGTAATTATATATTTACCTTATGTTTTGGTTGAAAAAATACACTCAATGACTGATGCTGAATAATATTCACTGTAGATTTGAATCCAGATCAATAAAATGCTTTGATTCATCAAACCGATTATCCTAGATGATCATCGACAAGATTGAAAGAAACTCTTCAAGCACAAAACTCGGGAACTTTCAACTTGCTCTCGATTTCAAGGTTGAAAACAATTGAGCATAATATGAAAAAAAAATATACTTTAAAAGAATATATTTTGAATCTTTATTCAAGATATTTTATATGAATGTTCTCGCAATACTTCAGCACAATACTGTTTTTATGAATACATGACATCACAAAAAAGAATGGAAATAGTTAAACATATTCCTGCATACATAACCTACGTAAATAAAGTTTTTTAGGTTGTCCTCACTGCGAGTACGGCAGTCGAAATAAACAAATCGATTTAGATCGATATGGCGCGGTTAAATTCAAATGTATATCAATTAAACTATTTGATTGGTACCTCGATTATAATAATATTTGAATATATTTAAGCTTTACATTATTAGTGAAAGCTCAATTTCTGAACACTTATGAACACTTATTTTAAATAAACCTAAATTATGTTCCTCTCCACTTCTTAAGTGATGTCAAAGACCTTGTTTTCCTCTGAAATTCGCAAGGAATACATTTACGGAGCAGTATCAGTCTTCTAGTGACTCCCATCTTGAATCGTTGACCAACCTTAGCACGTCCTGGAAGAACAAACCAACTCATTAGGAGACGTTTCATGATACCTTCGCAAAATAGATGCATGAAATTCAGCACAAACATGAAAATCATGTTAATGAATTGTCTGACTCCTTTTATTTCACATCTTTCACAGGCATAGAATCATGTATGACCTTCCGTTCCCTTAATGAAAGCTCTAGCTGGCGTATCACAGATGAAGCAGTGTATACGGAAATTGAATCGTTTACCCATATTGATAACACCATTATCCTGTAATTTATTAGCTTCTAAAATGAAGTCGTATTAAAAACATCGAGACTAGCAGGCTTTGAATTTCCGGAATAAATAAGGACGGGAAATGGCTTGCATGTGTCAGGTTGATAATGCACCTTTCCTGACATGACCCAGAAACCTTTTTCACCAGCTTTCGTTAATGAAATTCCATCAGCGTTGAATTGTACAAATATCATTGTCTTCGTGTGCACGTTAGGATCAATGCACTCTTGAAGACCTTTTTCGATTCCGAAATACACATACTCTCCAATCGATCCATCAGTGTCCTGCATTTCTTTGATGTCGTATACAGCTGATGATGTTCCTTCAAACGTTTTAGCTGATTTTGGCAGCTGAGGTAGAAGTCTTCGTTGTAAAATTTTGAGCATTCCATCGACTGTCTTCTGATCCATCCCTCTGGTTACAGCCAAAACACGCAGCTCTTTCATTTCATCAGGTTCATCTTCAAGCAGATCTACTACGGCATCAATGTATTCTTCTTCTGCATCCGATAAATCAGGATTTGACCCTTCTGAATGCTTTGAAGCAGAATTTGGTTCGCTTGAATCTGATGATGTGTTATTATCCTCGGAACCTTGGAATGCAATTTATTTCTTGTAAGAATATTGTCTTTTTTTTTAACAAGTGTGCTTAAAATTTTCAGTTGAGAGTGTTAGGTCAAGGGTCTCACCTCAAAAATTAACTTTTTAATTATAAATCTGCATGCAGAGCGAAAAAATGTATTATTCTAATACTTTTTTCAAATAATTAACCCTAGGACGGAAACGTGAATTAACTCATCATATTTCAATGTAGAAAACAATGGCAATAATAATATTACGTTAGTTTTTCGAAAAATGTTGAATGATTTGGTAAACATGAAAAAAAATCTGAATTTCGAAAAATTGACCGTACTTTGAACTTTGTTTTGGGTGTCGTGGAACCACGCGTTTCCGTTCTAGGGTTAAGGTATTGCATTTTGAGGTTAGATTTTTAATTCCTTAGTTTGTACTCACTTAGTTTAACCAGTGGAATTTCACTGGTTTCCAGTGAAATTCTACTGGATGAAATAGCTAAGAGTCGGTCACTGAGAATCAGTGAATTTTACTGATTGGGTCATTAGAACGTTTTTCACTGGTCCTACCAGTAGAAAAATACGTCACTGATTTTACCAGGGAATTATTTACTGAATTGGACCAGTTACTTGATGATTGCTCATGGAAATGTTTGAATTGCATTTTTTTAATCAGAATCTGAATAAAATGTGCATACGAAGATCACAGAATAATAGATTTTTAGCTTCTGCTAAAGAAGAAATTTAAAAAATCAAATAAAATCTCTAACAGAAATGATAAGTTTGAGAGTAAAAAAAACGATTTCCTAATAGTTAAAATTTGATCAAAATAGAAATAAATTTTGGATTCAATTCACTGAATGAACCAGAAGATATAAACCACTAAAGAATCAGTGGTTCTGAGGGCAATTATTCACTTCAGTGAAAACCTTTTCAAAATCCTTTCCTAACATTTATTGATTCCCCAGTGAAAATGGTAAAAGTCACTGATTTACCAGTAAGAAATAGGACTACTGATTGAAATAGTGAAAATTTCACTGGTTCGAACTAAGAGAGTGAGGAAAAATTGTTAAGATAGATTTCTATCTATAAAAGAAGTTTTATCGAAATGAGGAAATCGAGGTTTAAGGTTAAAACTTTGTTGAAACTTCCTTATTCAATCTGTGTGAAAACTAAGTTGTAAGTTCTCTACCAAGGGTGGATTTATTGTGTATAATAATTTGTGCTCATTTCAGGAAGACTCATCCACTTCCCATGTAGGCAAAAAAAGTGCACATATGAAAATTGATGATCTGATGTTGTTAAGGAGTTACAATAGAACATTTCAATTCGTTGATCACAATCCTCGATTCCTTGAAGAATACTCCCATCTTCTGACATTTTTGGAACTTGCATTTCAGGTTCCGTTGTCCTTTCTTCTTCATCATCTGCATCATTATCTACAAAGTTTTCAATATATAATCAATACCTTGATTAAAACTCAAATTCAGTTAACTCGAAATATTGTAAAAAGATACCATTCAAATTACCATTTCAAATCAATTCCATGTTGGAGGATAAGTTTCGATTCAAGATGGATATTCGAAACGATTTACTTACCCTCGTTCACATCATGAAAATTTTTTAAAGCAGCTCACACGCGATGCATTTGAACTCGTGGTTTACTAGACTTCGGCATGTTGTTTATTGCCTATTATACACTCGTCAAACTAAGATAATAAACATGAATTTCACTGATAATATAAAACTCTACCTGACAGCAAGGCAACTTTCATTAATTGGTAGTAGGTGGCGTTGCAATACTTGAACCGGTCTGGCTCGGGTCTGGGCCATGGAATAAGCCCGATCTGGTCCCGAAGATATTAAACCGATCAGGGCCAGATCGGTGATCGGGAAAATATATGGCGATTTCTGCACGGGTACGTGAATTTTCAGTTCGGAAAAGTATTATGCATAATACACTGTTGTGCAGGATATTCAAATGTTGAATATATTAACCAAGAATATTTTCTATGGAGCAGGAAAAATTTTTAAGTGATAATTATAATTTTGTGTACAATATGTTTTATGTAGAAGAAGTTTTTTGCGAAACATAATTTGTGTATAAAAATTTGATGCATAATAGATTCTGTGAAGAAAATATTTTGTGCAGAATCAATATAATAGATAATATATTTTATTTTGTTTGAGGAATAATTTTTGAAGGGAGAATATAGTCAGCACACTTTGTCTCCTTTATATGTCACTAAAAACTGTGTGTACTACATTACTAAACAAAGTTTTTTGACGATTTAGAATATTTCTTCACCTTGGAATTATTTGTTCGAAAATTAAAGTTTAAAAAAATGTCATTTTACTCCAAAAAATGAATTCAATTGAAAGTATAAGACTGCTGTCCAACGGAAAATCCTAGAGACATTTTTCATAGATTAGGTTATTTTCTCATGCAGAAATGCCTGGAAATAGTCACTATGGAAAAAGTCACTTACTAGGTTCTCCCATGGAACAGCAGAATAAGAGGTACATGCTAATTGCATTTAGCCCAATACTTCTGGATTACGGGCACACAAATTCTGGGAAAATGTTTGCTCCGAAAGTGCTCAGCTTCATGTAGCCTGTTAGAGTAGGGATGCTCACCATATCTATTTCCTCACAGAGCCAAACAGTGCACCATTGCACCTGCTTAAGCTTAGTGAGTCTTCTGTCGAACTTTGTCTTTCCCATTAGGAAGATACAAGATAAATATCTTTCCATTTTCTTCCCTGTTCCATCATGAGCTTGGAAGTTCCAATACGCTATAAAATTTTTTATATAATGAAAGAGTTCAAATAACATGTATGACCGAATTATTATTGAAAAATGTATGTACTAGCAGCATAGAAGCACATGAAACTCTTACAATGTATAGATGGGTCATCCAAATGGAATTTTATTTGAATTTCAACATGCACAACGGCTCATTTTGTTCCTTTTTTATCCAAAAAATATTCATTTTAAATAGATTAAAATCGATTGATATTGAGAGATCGCGCACGCCAAATTCAAGTTTCAAATTATCTTCATAAATATTGAAACATTTATTGGATTTTTAATTAAATCACGACCTCAAAATATTATCTGATTGGATTTTCTTTTTACACAGATGGTTTTAATTATAAATGGCATCACTTACGCTATCGTGCCATTTCGTTTCCGAAATTTTTTTTTCTGCTATATAAAATGACCAACCCCGATGTATATTATATTGAAGGACTTGATAATTTATAAATTTTCAGTTTACGGAAATTGTAACCAAAA
Source organism: Neuroterus valhalla (assembly GCA_011762715.2). Lineage (NCBI taxonomy): Eukaryota > Metazoa > Arthropoda > Insecta > Hymenoptera > Cynipidae > Neuroterus > Neuroterus valhalla. The sequence goes on along the minus strand of WSXT02040582.1, from coordinate 4,906 downwards.
AAATTCGAATGGAATGCTCCCAAATTGTTGTTCAGAACAGTGACAAATTAGGAAATGCTTTCTCAAATCATATTCATGAAAATCAGAATAATTCGGAACTGTGTAATTGAGAAGGATTTATTACAAATTCTTAAATATTCCAAAATATTAATATTTTCAAACTCAGACAAATTGTAAAACAATTCGAATTAAGAGGCTTGAAATTGTGCAATTCAACAAATTGAAATTATTGCGATCCTAAATTCTTAATGAAATGTCAGGAATTGAAAGATCTCAAATAAAAAAGTAACAAATTATGTTGTTCAAATTTGAGATAAATCAAAATTTAACTATCTGGAATTAATACCTCCGTGAATTTTGTTTTTTTGCAATTTTTTGAACTTTCAATTCCAGAGCTTCAAATTTTTTTATTGAATACTTAATTTTCTGAATTGTGTAATCTAGATGAAAATAGTTTAATTCTGAAGAGCATGGTCAACAATCGAGAGCTTTTCAATACTCAAACGATTTAAATCTTATACTCGAAACCACTGAAAACATTAGGGATTTAGGTAAGAAAAAAGTATTAATAATCAAAATTATTGGTAATTGAACATTTTGTCAGATTCAAATGAAGTTCGAATTCGTGTAATTTTCTAATTTTCACATTGCAATTTTTTTCATTCATAATATATCCAATTCAACAGAAAATGATGATTAACATTCGTTTAAAATGAATTCTGGACAAATTTATACAAACATGTCGATTTTTCAACTTGAATGTGTTAGGAAGAAAACACCTGAGCTTGCCTTTTAGTCAAGAAAATGAGGAGACGATTTCGTAGAATTTAGGCGAATTTCTACTTTGACTCCCAAATTATTTAATATTTAAAGCTATGATAGCAATCTCTTATCTACAAAAACAAATAATAATATGCCTACTTTTCCATCTGAAGCTATCCAAAGGCAAAATGCTGAGCTTTCGTTTTATAAATGAACAAATTTAAAAAAAACCCTTGGTTTATTGAAAAAAATCTTCTAAAAAGTTTAAATAAAACCTAGGTTTATTTAAAAAAATCTCCAAAGTGCTCTAACTTTTCGAATTTCCATTCAAAATGAATGGCTAGTGAACTTGACCTTTAGTTTTTGACACCAAAAGAGTGTACCAGAGGTCAAGTCATTAGATTAATTTCTTCGAAAGTTATCGTGCTCATAGCCAGAAATACGAACAGGCATAAATACATACAGACAGTCACAGTCGTAAAAAACTGTTTTCTAGGTTCAGGGAGTCTCAAAGTGTGGACATTTGATGAACACGGTAGAGAGCAAATTCTAAACAAATCCAATACCTTCTCTGATGAGAATGTAACAAGTTCGTCCTTATTATAAGTTTGAAAAACCCCTTTGTGTAGAGTAAAACCAGTTGGAGGTAGTTGTTACGCCCAAAATGAAATCGCTATAGAAGAGAAAATTTTCTTATATAATTTTGAGTATCAAAAATACGCTTGTCCATTTTCAAACAACTTACTTTGCCGCTTGTTAATTCGAGTCTAATTCAGATGGAATTGTTTGAATATTGAAATACACGAATGATATTCCCAATGATGTCACTTTAAATGAGAAACATGATTTCTGAGGTAAAAGATCAAAACCAATTAAGAATATTCGATTGGAAAATTATTTTCAAATTGAATTGTTATTTTCAATCGCTCCTGATCAATTTTTGAAAAATGGTTAAATTTATCAAATGATGGCTCACTTTTTTGAGGGAAAAATTCTTCACAAATGGCTATTTTTTATTTCGAAAGTAAAATTTTCTATGGCTGAAATCATTTCAACAATTTTTTCAAAAAAAAAAAAACATTTTTCAAACAAATGACTTCATTCTTCATTTTTTTGTACCGTTAAACCAAAATCCCTTGCGAGGTAAGCGTAACTCGTAAATAGTTATAGTTGGTTGAGTTGGATACACAGGACGCAGGGGCGCAACAACCCTAGAGTCCGAGGTGTCGGGACACCCAGGCGATTGGCTACGGACACCTACTGGCAATTCGTTTGGGTGTCCAAATTATTAGACGCATAAGTTAACATATTTCATGAAAGCATTGAAACGAAAAGAAAAGTTATATTTTATTATAGTTCTAGAAGCCTCTTTTTTCACTTTGGCACTGGTTTGCCTACAAGAATTCATATGTGAGAAGACTAGAAGAGTAGCAATAATAAATCTGTGTGTGTGCGCCTTTATAGAGGGTAGACTGGTTCGAAACCGACCGGTGGTCCCATCCCGACCCCCACATGTTTCTCAATACACATTTCGTCATGTAACCTTTGTTTTGCGAGCATATTCAGTTTAATAGTCACGAAATTCAGCTTGGAGCTAAAGGAAAATCGCGTTGCCGGTGTTTGTTTTTATCGTCAAAGATCCGGAAGTTGGTTTCTTCGTTTCGTTAGGGCTTCGACTTTAAAACGCAGTTATGGTTGTATTCAGGAGCGCAACAACCTATACAAGGCAGTGGGTGTCCGAGCCGCACTATACCTGATGACTAAAAAAAAAAAAGTTCTTGGTCACATGACGATGCTGGACAAGTCATCAATAATAATCGAATGAGTAGGCCTACTTCTGGAGAAATTGTTCAACCTGTAAATATAAGTAAAAAGTTCGTTTACACAAGGCATCTTGCTGACGACAGTTTAACACGTATTTCCCATAAGAAAAACATACGTTTTTGTAAATTTTATTCAGAATTCTCAATACATATTAGGTGAATTGAGTTGGAAATTCACCATTTTCCTTCACAATTAGTCACAGAATGCGAATAAAATATTACTTTTCAAATATCACCCCCATGCGTCTGTTTTATAGGGTCCCGAAAAAACCCAATGAGTTAAAAAAGGTTTTTTTTCGAGTTTCTTGCGCTAATTATGTTTTTTGCGTTTTTTAACGCAGATTGCTTCAAATACATGAAATACAACTTTATACTGATAACTAGATGTTTATTTAAATTGTTTATTCAATTTATTATTGTTTTTAGCAACTTTCTTTCAGAAAAGGGTCAGAAAGTCAAAGTTTTTTCTGAATTTTTCAACTCGTTTTCAGCGTTTTAGTTGGAGCGAGGTAATAATCAATTGGAGTTATCAAAAATAATTGTTTAAATAATTTATTGATGATTATAATAATATTCTATTAGGATAATGCTACAAAGTTGCGGTTTTTTTTAAATTTTCAACTTTTCGTCCACTTTTCACTTAGAGAGTAATTATTTAATTTAATTGACGAAAAATAATTGTTTCAACAAATTGTAAATGTTTATAGCTATCTTTTCCTAGATTAATACTATACATCTGGAGGGTGATATTTGAAAAGTAATATTTTATTCGCATTTTGTGACTGATTGTGAAGAGAAATGGTGAATTTCGAACTCGATTCAACTTATATTGAGAATCCTGAATAAAATTTACGAAAACGTATTTTTTTCTAATGGGAAATACGTGTTAAACTTGATGGGACTTGCGCCACCTCTAAATATTTTTTATTCAACAACAAAAAATGCGTTTATTTTTTTGTGGATTCGAACAAATTTCCGGGCGTTTTGCATAAGAATTCGGAAAATAAATTTCTAATGCATTCTTGGACCACCCTAACAAACAGTCAATAAGCCAGAGCCCGAAAACAGAATCATTGACCTACAAGCTTAAATAGCTATATTGATATTTGTAGCGATACATTTGCAATCTCGTATTTTTTTTGATTTTTGGTTTGAATAAGGCTTGGTTAAAATAATCAGCGCCGGATTTCCATTTTTCGGGGCCTGGGGTAAATCTCGAAGGGGCCCTCTTAAGAGCAGAGAAAATCCGAATTTTCGAAAAAGCAGGAAAATAAATCAAAATTATTTTTAAATTACAACGTTCCTCATTTTTTTCCTATATTTTACAATTACGGACATAATGAATCTTCACTGTAATTTATCATTACTTGAACCTATGTTAAAATATGGTTCACAAAACAAATTTTTTACAAAATTTTTTAGAAATTGTCAATTTTTTTGGATTTCATAGAACTTGCTGTAACGTAAATGAACTTTTTATTTTTCTCTGTGAACAGGGGTCCCTCGGTCTCCTGGTGCGTGGGGCACCAGCCCTACCGTGCCCTCTGGTAAATCCGGCGCTGATAATAGTCCAATGTTTTATAGTTATTCACAAATAATAACAAACCAAATTTATCTTTTTTTTCACAATGAAATATTAATTCATACAATATAATATAACATTTCACTTCTATTACACTTTAGATTTTTAGTACTGATTGCTATAACCCTGTTGTCTGAAAACGATCACGAGCAGTGAGGGAGATAGAAAACGTTACCTCGCCGATCAAAACTTTGCATCTACTACACGCGTACTATATATGAAGGCACACACACACAAATTTATTATTGCTACTCTTCTAGTCTTCTCACACATGAATTCTTGTAGGCAAACCAGTGCCGAATTGTGAAAAGGGGCTTCTAGAACTATAATAAAATATTACTTTCCTTTCCGTTTCAATTTTTCCATACAATATGTTAACTTATGCGTCGAATAATTTGGACACCCAAACGAATTGCCAGTAGGTGTCCGTAGCCAATCGCCTAGGTGTCCCGACACCTCGGACTCTGGGGTTGTTGCGCCCCTGGTGATATTTCATGTATTTGAAGCAATCTGCGTTGAAAAACCGCAAAAAACATAATTGGCGCCAAAAACTCGAAAAACACATTTTTTCACTTATGGGGTTTTTAGGTGTCACGTACGGTCCAATTATTATTAAAAAAGCAGTAATCACCAAAACTAAGATGTCGAGAAGTATTAATTAAAACTGCCTAGTAACAATAGTTATTCTGCACGGGGGGGAGGCTCCCCAAACTGAGGGAAGGAGAACGAATTCACCTTC
>WSXT02040571.1:0-13356 GCA_011762715.2 Neuroterus valhalla | reverse complement strand
CGCAAATACGACTCATGGCCATTAATGGGTTAAGGTGCCCCCCCCCCCCTCTTTGACGAAAGATTGATCAATCAATCAAAATTATGTATGAATAGAAATACATAACCGAATTGATAATACTCTGATGAAACAGGTGCAATTGACAAACAGACCTCTTCACTGAAAATTATTATCTATAAACAGTTTCAAATTAAATGTGAATTTTCAAAGAAAAAATATTTAGGATAATCAATTAGTACAATAATTGGCGACTGAAGGAACTTTCCAAGTTTAGCAGATTTTGGTAACCATTATGATCGTCGAAAAAAATTCTAAGATATACAGATGAATAGAAAATTTTAATAAATATTCCAGAGATTGTATCGAGTTAAGAGTTAAAAATATTAGATTATTTATGTATATTAGCGAAATGAACGATAAATCCAACAACAAAAAAGTGATGAGTATAGGCCTCTAACATTTGAAGAAATATAGTATTTGGCTACCATGCTAGCGAAGTCTAACAAAATTAGTATAAATATAATGATTTTCTACAACAGGTTACTCGACCTAACCTCAACAACTTTTCGGACATTAAAACGAGGTGACCAACCATAGTACCTATTACCCTACTTCGCGCGTGGATGCTTGCAAAAACATTTTTTTGCTATCTGAATGAAATCAACACAATCTGATTTTTTCAATTAGAGGTTACATATGGTATTCTGTGTTCCGTAACAAAAACCTTATTTATCAAAATTTGCTAAATTTCTTTGCTATCTATACAGTATTATGATATATAAATTTAAATTTGCTTTGAAATAATTCAGTAGTAATAAATAAAGGTTTCATATTTTTTGAATGCGAGTCCATACAATATACATGGCCATAAACCATCAGGTACGTTCACCCTAATATTGCACGTACAGGGTGGCGATTCGGCAGACGATTTCAAATTCCCGGTCATTTCCCGTTTCTTCACGGTCAAGTTTTTCAATTTTCCCGGTCAACTAGAAGTAACATATTTATATTTGTGGCAAAACGCAAACATTGATTTTTATTCGCGACAATCATTTTAAACATTCTAAACACCAGATCAAACACTGCAAAATAAAAAAATTGTGAAAAAAATACTCAAATTTTCAAAAAAAAAAAAAAATCATTTTCTTCTACGAAAATTGGAACAGTTAAACTCACAATTAAGAAAAATCAATCCACGATAACAAGAAAACGGATTTACAACAGTTCATTTTTCAATCAAGAAGATGAATCTTTAATTAAAAAAATAAATACTAAACAAGAGAACTTCAATTTTCAGCCTGAAGTTGAATTTTAAAGAATGAAGATTAATTTCCAAATAGAAAGAATTATTTTCTAAGAAAAAATATAATGTTTCAACAAAATAGTCAAATTTCGAACTCAAAAAATAATGATTCGCAACGAAAAATGGAGTAGTAACATTTTTAGTTAAAAAAAAAATTTGAAATCAAGCAAGCGAGTTTTATAATAGAACGAAGAATTTTCAACTGGAGGAGTTGAGTTCTGAACAGATGAATTAACTTTTACTGAAAAAGATAAATTGTCAACGAAAATTTGAACACTCAGATTTGAAAATGAAAAAAATGGATGTTTAACTAAACGAATGAATTTTTGACTGAATATGGAATTTAAATTGAATTTTTAGTTAAAAAATTACTTATGACAAAAATAAACTAACTTTCAACAAGAAAAACAAACTATTTTTTAACAAACAAACAAAAGTAATTGTCGAACAGATAACTACATTTTTACACAAAATGATGAAGAATCAAATGAAATTGTAAATATTTAACTGAAGTACTTGAATTTTAAACCAGAATGAATAATTTTTGATTGAAATGATGATCAGTTAACTAGAATTGTTTAATTTTCAACAAGAAATTAATTTTCAACCAAAAAATACAATTTTTCCAATTGGAACTAAAAAAATAAAAATTTTCAAACAAAAATGGAATAGTCACATTTTTGGCTCGAAAAATTAATTATAAACATAACATAAGAGCTTTCATCTAGATTAATGTTCGACTAAAATGAAAAAATGTTTAACTGTATAACTTGAACTGTTAACCGTAAAGAAGAATTTCTCAGAAAGAATATTAACTTCCGCAGGAAACGATAATTTTCTACCAAAGAACCGACTTTTCAACAAAATATGTGGAGTTTCAACGAAATAATTGAATTTTCAATTCCAAAAGACAAATAAAGCACATGAATTCTTCAAGAAATAGTTAAATTTTCAAATTTAAAAGTCAATGTTCAACTCAATACTTGAATTTTCAACAAAAAAAGATGAATTGATTTTTAACAAAGTATTTACAATTTCAACCAGAGATTAATTTTCAATCGAAATAATGCAACTTTAACATAAAAATTTAACTCTCAACAAACAAGTTTAAATTCCAAGCAAGTAGTTGATTTTCTAATTAGAAAAGCATGAATTCGCAATGAAAAATTGAAACAAGTTTCCTATCATAATTCAGAAATATTTCTTCTCCGGAATACTGCTTCTATACTCTAAAGACTGCTTGTGACGAATTTTGAATTGGAGGAACGATTTTTTTAAAATCCTCTCTTCTAAATCCGAATTGTAATTAGTTTAAAAAGTTCCCGTTCCATGTAAAAAAATTGCCTCTTCCAAGTGAAATAATACTTCATCTCTGAAACTCCCTGTCGTAAAATAAAAACTATAATTATTTTCTGCAATTCCAAGTCCCAAGTCGGATAAATGAGGAAAAGCAGATAAAACGTGATAAATACGTTTTTTTGGAAAGGATCAAGATAACGATTCTTTCTGTATGTTTGGGTTACCATCAATTCGATTATCAATTTAAGTCAGCTGAAAAAATCTCACAGAGCAACAAATTTGCGAAATACTTTTCTTTTAATGGAAAAAGAATTAAAATCCTTCCTCTCATGAAGTATAGATGCATTTGAATATTTTGAGAGTCAGATTAAAGGAACGTTACATTTCTCAAATCAAATGATAATATATCTTTCAAAAAGAAAGCGGTCATTCTCGTATCTTTTCGGTAGAATTTCAAAAAGTCTAGGTTGAGTGAAATAAATTTCCGGTTTTCAAATTAAATTCCCGGTCCACCGGTCAAGTCGCCACCCTGACGAAGTAGTAAGAATTCGAATCAATCGATTAACGTAATGGGCAACTCAGGATCTCAAGAAGTCAGAAAAGTGGTATAACATTCGCCAAAATGCCTTCGATTCTCGAAACTAACGGATCATTCTTGTTGAAACATCGACCAAGTAAATCCCACTCAATTAAAGAATAAGAAAGATCTCTAGCGTTCAGTGACCCGAAAAGCAGACGTCCAATTATTTTCGATATGCGGGTAAAATTTGATATTGTTGCCCCGAAAAAAGTGAACTATTGTTTGTACTTTAGATAATGCTTTTCTGATTCAATAGTGAAAATACATACGTTTCTTTCCAATTGTAAAGAAAGGGAGGCAGTGACCGCAAAACTTCCTAGACCATTCATTCACCCAATAAAATAGAATATTTAAAATTACTAGGGTTCGGATACATGATTTTTTTGATTCTCCAAATTGACCTGCTCATTTTCAAAGGAGATTGGTGAATGATGAAAAATATCAATTTCTAAAAAATGTATTGAAACTTTATGTAAAAATTACCATCGTATAATCATATAATTTTAATCCAAGATTCTCATTTTGGACATCTTGATCAGTTCTCACAGAAGATTCTGTCTTTTTTCTACAAAAAAATTTTATTGAAAAATATAATTGAAAAATCATATGGAAATTATTTGAAAAACTGAACAGTTTTATTTATGAAAGGAAAGTTTTCAAAATCTTCAAATCCAGACGATGCTATGCCAATACAAGATAAGAGAAGGGGCGAAGGGGGAATAAAGAAGGGGGTTAGGAAGGGAGTTCAAGTTTCGATCAATGAAGCTTTTGATATATCTTCATATGATATTTTGGAACTTTTAAACGAATGGGAAGATAAAAATGGGGTTCCAATTCTACTACCCATCTCCCCTTCCCAATTTCCTGCTTTTATCATTCATATTTGTATTTTTTTATTAAACATACTGGAAGTATTTTAATGAATAAAAAAATATTATTTTTCTCAATAAGATGAGAGCGAAAGTAATTCCTATCGGGAAGACTAGTGGAATTGAAAAATATACTAGCGAAAAGAGAGAAATTGCTAGTGGTTTCAAATTTCGGAAGTGACACTTCATTTACAGAAACTTTTGAAAAATACAATCCTAAACCTTTTCCAGGTTTCCCATAACATTTTTTTAAATTTCATACCTATTTTAGGTTTTCCAAAGATCGTTAGCACTCCTAAATTTTTGTGTAAGTGGTGTGTTTATTTCTTAATTTAAATTACAAACAAAATGTTCCTATAATACTGCCGTTCTAAGTGAAAAAGGACGTAATGGCAAAATAAACGAGCGGAAATCAGCGTGCTTGGAGTTATGAACGTTCAAATGAACGCATTTTTTTACTCACGGTATTACAAACTGGATGCAGTGCACTTTTAAATTCGCTAATTGATATACAACTAAAATAGTTCAAGAAATCAACTTATGGTTAAACTTACATCGATCCGGTTGATTGCTGTTTTACCGAGTAATGAAAAAATCACCTAGATCATTTATTATCAATCTCGATGATGGAAGAGATTCCTGGTAATATTTTTATAGTTAAAATAGAATCGAGGAAATAATATTTCGTTCATTTGAAGGTTCAGAACTTCAGATATCTTTGGTAAAAAGGCAGGAAGTAATTTTATTAATTATTTTGCAATTATTCCTGTATATACTCGCTTTTTACTCAGAAGAGACTACAAAGTTGCGGCTCGATTTGCGGTTGAATTTCTTAAGAGAGGGCTTTGATAAGCTCTCTTCTTACTTACGAAAAAGAACTTGATACGGGAGACTCAGCAACTTCTCAGTAATAAGGGAGTTAGTGGAAGAAGATGAGCTTCTTACGTATATCTCGGCTTCGAATTATTGCGTCCATATTTCCCAGATCCTGCAGATTTGCCAAATTATTAAATTTTTTTGTATTACTCAAACAATATTAACTCCGAAACAGTTTTAACAATAAATGAATGCATCTCCCTCTAACGGATACAATGAACAGTTTTATTCAAGATTTTCATTCTAGTCATATTCTTCAATCCTAACAGAAGATTACGTTTTACCATTTGCAAACCAAAAATATACTGCACAAACTGAATTAAATAATAAATTCTTTTGAATATTTTGAAGTCAACACGATCAGACAGAATGTTTGGTAGAAAAAGGTAGTAAGTAGCGTCTCTCATTTAATGAGATCCGAAATCAGCACCTTTCGTTCGTTTGCCAAAACAGTGCTCTCCTCCCAACTCAGCTACGGAGTGGTTCAGCCAACTTTTCTCATTTTTTTTTCTTTGAATTTTTATGCAAAACGCCTGGGAATTGGATCGAACCCACACAAAAATAAACACATTTTTTTTTTTGAAAAAAAATATTTAGAGGTAGCGCAAGCCCCATGAAATTCAACACGTATTTCCCATAAGAAAAAAAGAAGTTTTTGTAAATTTTATTCAGAATTCTCAATATTAGGTCAATCGAGTTCGAAATTCACCATTTTTCTTCACAATTAGTCACAGAATGCGAATAAGTTTTGGGCGCTAATTATGATTTTTTTGCGGTTTTTTTTAACACAGATTGTTTCAAATACATGAAATACTACTTTATACTGATAATTAGATGTTTATTCAAATTTTTTAAACAATTTATTATTGTTTTCAGCAACTTTCTCTTAGAAAAGGGTTGAAAGTCAAAGTTTTTTTCTGAATTTTTGAACTTATTCTCAACGTTTCAGTTCAAGCGAGGTAGTATTCAATTAAAGTTGATAAAAGTAATTGTTTAAACAATTTGTTAATAATTATAAAAATATTTTCTTAGAATAATGCTAGAAAGTTGCGGTTTTTTCTGAAATTTTCAACTTTTTGGCCACTTTCCACTTAAAGTAAGTAATTGTTTAATTTAATTTAGCAAAAAAAATGTTTTGAGAATTGTTTAAACAAATTGTGAATGTTTATAGCTATCTTCTTCTAGACTAATACTACATAGTTGCGGTTTCTCCCTGAAATTTTAAACTTTTTGTCCACTTTTTACTTGAAGTGAGTTAATATATAATTCAATTTAACAAAAATAATTGTTTAAACAAATTATAATTGTTTATGGATTTCTTCTCTTATATAAGTTCTAAAAAGTTGGGGTTTTATCTAAACTCTTAAGCTTTTTGTGCACTTTTCACTTATTCAGGTAATAATTAATGCGAGTTAACAAACATGCTTCCTTATTTCAACAATTTATTTTTGTTTATAACCATTTTATGTTGGATGAGTGCTAGAAAGTTGTTGTTCTTCCTGAAATGATTAACTTTGCACTGAATGGGATCTGAATGAAATTCAATTAGATTGAATTGATTCAAAAATGGTTTTTCATTTAAAATAACCTTTTTTTTTTGGAAATATCAACCATTATATTTTTGATTAAAAGTATATATTTTCCAATAAAAACTTATATTTTTAGGTCGAGAATTCAACTCTTCGATTGACATTCTCTTACTAATTGTGAAGAGAAATGCTGAATTTCGAACTCGATTCACCCAATATTGATAATTCTGAATAAAATTTACAAAAGCGTCTTTTTTTCTTATGGAAAATACGTGTTAAACTTCATGGGGCTTGCGCCACCTCTAAATATTATTTCTCTAAAAAAAAAAATGCGTTCATTTTTTTACAGTTTCAAACAAATTTCCGGGCGTTTTGCATAAAAATTCGAAAAAAAAATTCTAATGCACTTTTGTACCACCCTAATACAAAATCTTAAAATTTGAATGTGAGGATCTTGGATTAAAATTGTACTCGTCTGGTAAATGAAAGGTGCTGTATTTTGATCCCAGTGAAGTTTTAAAGGCGGTCTTTTTATGACAAAATTGTATTCAATTTCTCCATTCAAAAATTTCCATTCCGTCTAAATGACGTAAACATATTTCAAGATTTCATTGTTTAATTGGGTTGTTGCAGTAGATTTCTAGTTTGCGGATGGTAAAATGAAATCTTCTGTTAAAACTGATCAAGATGACTAAAATGAGAATCTTAGATTGAAACTGTATACTTGTGTAGATATAGGCATAGCTTAGAAGCGTATATATATTTTTGTGGGAAGAGGTTCGCTGCCCCCCCCCCCCCCTGTAGTTCAGTTGGCAGAGCACTCGTCTGTGGGATTGAAAGCAGGTCCTTTTTTCACAGCAACTGTATTTGAATATAATAAGATTAAAAACTCATTCTTTTATTTTCCGTAATTACGCCCTTTTCAAATTCGAACGGTAGTTATTTTTCAAGCCTAATTCTAATCACTAATGCAACCACTTCTGTAATGCATATCTTCATCGAAAAAATAAATTCGATGAATTGATTGATATATTGATTCATGAATTGCAACAAAACCTTTTTACCATTCTTGAAAAAGATACCACATATTAATATAGAAGGTTTATAAATATATGAATGTATAGAATTATGTATATGAGAATTCAAGGTATTATGTAGATACATATATCCTCTTAAATTTACCACAAGCACTTAACTTTATAGAGCAATCATGATATTAAAACAATCTTGAGTGTAAATTAACCTGAGAGTAAACTTGCATCCACATAACGGTACCAGCTTTGCATCAAGACCTTTGCTTTTATCCAATCTTCTTATATAGGTATATACAGAACTCAAAACCAAACATCGTGATCAGCAAGGACCATGCTTTCTTCCTTAAGAGAGGAACCACTTCATAAAAAATAACGGTATCCGTACATCAATATTTCTACTTTTATTTCTTTCTGTTCGAATTCGACTTCTTCATTTCTAATTTTGGCTTGAACATCTTCCTATTAAAAACGTGTTTGACCCACTTTTCATGAACCAAGAGGTCCTTACGCTTACGGTTTTCGAAGAGTCCAGGTGTCGTGAAACCGAGTAAAATCTCGTTAACAACCACCTGCTCTGTCAATATTTGACAGCCATCTAACAGCGAGTTCAACCCTGAATGCAGCTGCACAATGCAAAATGAAAAAAGAGGGAAGCGATGAAGCTATATAATTAATAAGGTGGCCGTGAGGGTCAATGAAACTTGTACATGGGACCAAGGTCCGCATATGCTTATTGTTCATGGTCAGGTATCATGACTGCACTATTTCCGATTCAAAAATTTCGGAATCTGAACGCTGACTTTGTAAAAAATAGACAACATGACAGTCGATGAAAAAACTGAAAATTAGGGATCGCAGTTCTTTCAATAACTTATAAACATATACAAAATTTACTTCACAATTTTCTAAACGAAAATTGTTTAGAGATTCGAGAAGCGAAAATGGAGCATTTATTTCGGAATGAGTTCAAATGGCAAAACTACGATTATGTACGTTTCTACGGACACCCCAAGGAAATAGCTATTTTCACTAAGTAGAGTATCTGGTAAATATCCAAGAGATATCTTCTGGATTTTCTAAAGAATAAACGAAACACTTTCTAATATTATTTGTTGCAACAACATTTTTCACCATAGCTGTCATTAAAATATGAAAACAAGAGGACATTAACTTTCAAATATTCAATTCAAATTTGCACCAAATAATCTTACATAAAATATTTGATTAAGAGATATATTAATTCACTTTGAAGCAAAGATACCATATTGATATCCCAGCGATATAGAAAAATAGTTCTAAAAACCGGAAATGTGAACAACCCTGGTAAATCGTCAGTTGATGTAATTCAATGTAACCACTGTAACCGACATTATAGAGTTATTCGTTATTTGGCAATTAGCACATGCTATTTCCTGTCATGTCGATAATAATAAGATATCCGAATATATTAATCTTATTTCGTAGAGCTAAGTTCAATGTAAAAATGTTGTTGTGTTTCCTTTTGCAAAGAATAATTAGCTTATGATTTATATGCACTACTTTGTCTATCGAAAATTATCAATTGAATTTAGAAAATTTGAATATTCTGGAGATGTCTCCAGAATGTCCTGGGATGCCCTAATTTATTCCCATGAAAGAAAAAATCTGAATTTAACGAAATGAAATATCCAAGGGAAATTTTGTTACCGTATTCAAGGTTATCCCTGGAAAGAGGGATATTTTTATATGCGGTTGGGTTAAATCAACCTTTTAGCTCTCCTTTAATAATGATGAATGAGTGGTTATAAAAGAATTTCTAATAGTTCAATCAATTTTGCTGTGGACAGCAAAATTTATTTCATTTATTCAGCAAAAAACTCGAAAGAAAAAGTTAGGTTCTGATGAAGTGTTAAATTTCTATTGTAATCATAGCTGGCTTATTCCGTTTGACTCAACAGGTTGATCCAAACTTGCTGTTTGTCCCGGTCATTCGAAACGAAACAAAAAAGTTTAGACAGCAGCAGCCTAAGCGTCAATCTGAATCTGTTGGATTAAGAGACGAGAATTTTTTGACGTGACGATAAGGATTGTTTTTTTAAATCGACTTTTGCCGAGTTGGCTTGGAATCCGAGATAATCTTCGGGGCCCGCATAGAAAATATTCCCGAGTGCGACGGCGCGGTGGCGGAGGATACCTGTCAGCGCACATTCCACAATCCCACGATGTATTCACTCGTTCCACTGCGTTCGAAATGCCTTTCCAGCGTAGCGCCGTAGCGGCGAGTCGAAAGCATCACGTAATATGCACAAACACCTCAGGAGAGAGAAAACCGGAAGAAATCCAACACTTCACCGTTTCACAGATTGGCAATGACCTATGAGGCCCACAATAACAAAAACACTTTGACCGGAGAACACATTCTGCGCTCAGAAGTCGCGACCCGCGTTCTACAGCCAGCTGGAGAGGGGCAGGGTTGAGTTCAAATTTCGGACTTCGAAAATTCAGAAAGGTGTAGAATGATAAACTCGCGATAACTGGAGAACGGAACGGAAGGCACGAACACAAGAACAATGAACGTGACACAAGCGAGAGACAGTAAAGACTATATAACCGCGGGATAAATACTAGAACGAAACACTCCGCCGCTTTCGCCTCGTTGTGCAGGCAGTGTGCAGAGTACCGGCCAATCCCCTCTCCGGATGCGCGCCACGTGGTTCCAGTAAAACCAATGGGAAGGAATCATCAGCCATGAGCGTAACTAGTGAGTAAGTACAGTTCCGTTCTCTTCGAATTAGAAAACTCTTTTTAAATATTTTTTTGCTCTTTGAACAAAATGGTTTGATTTCATGAGAACTTTCGTTGAATATTTAAGTGTGAAGAATCGTACAGCTGTTAAGAGAGGGAGTGAGAAAGGGTTGTGGAAATTTGTTTTTAATTGACCAAAACGTTTTTCAGATGTGACAACTAGGATTTTAATTTGAAATGTGTCAAAATTAGCCAATGGTAAGTGCTGCATTTGCGCAGGTTGAAATTTAAATTTCGTGAGCGGTAAAAGGTGAATCATGCGCAGATAATTGATTATATTCTTAGATTTTTTGTGACTTTCAAACATAATATTTCATGTTGATACAGCTCTAATGTTATATTTCCTGGTGTTTTGAATATAAACTTCCACTCAAGTTTCTGAAAGACATTAAAAAGTATTTAGAAAGTGGTTGAAGATTTTACGAATCCCTTCAGGAATAACCTTTTTCCATCATGAAGTAAAAGTATTTAAAATTAAAAATGTTAATGAATCTCATGTTCCTGCAAGTTTTTTTTCACTTTTAGAAATAAAATTTAAAAATATTTATACAAAATATGGCTTAATTTTTTGTGAAATGAACTAGGTTCAAAGTTTTCTAAAAGATATGATATAATGATTTTTTTTGTATTAATGACACATATGCAAATTCTCAATTGCATTATGATCAACTCAGTTAGTGAGGTAAGCATAGTAAGGAATAGAATAGCGCGAGTAGATGCTGATTGAATATTAGTAATGTTTATGACGTTTTAAAATTACGTATATATTTATAATTAATGGATCTCTTCAAAAAAATTCATATTTTTGGAAGTGATCATACTTTTTTGAATGTTGTTTTAATGGAAGAATTTGATTTTATTGATGATAATCTTATCTCTAATAAAAATTTCGATTGGAATTTTGTAATTGATGAAAAAATATACATATTTTCTTTCGAAAATTTTTAAATGCGTCATAACTCTTCAATTGAAAAAATAATGGAATTCCTGCTGGCATATAATTGGAAATTTGACTGTATTAGATTATTATTAGCCAAAGGTACCTATTAATGATCTACGCGAATTGGATGTATGAGAACTAATGTTTCCGAACAGTTAATATGACGTTTAAAAAATAGTCTATTGAGTATAAAGGGTATATATTATTTTTCCAATTGTTAATTAGTGTTTGGTCCATTTCTGATTTTCAAATCTCTCAGAAAATAATATATTTTTCAAAAAACCTTATATTTTTTTTTGTCAGATTTCAAACTCAAAAATCGAGAAAATGCTGATAAATAGATGGAAAAATGGCATATGAGATTGAAAAGCAAAAAAATATCACTATTTTCTCATCGCTTATACTTACACTGAAAGCGATAATTCAGCGAAACTCCATGTAAATCATGCTTTACATAGCAACCCAGCACACTATATCGTGTTACAGTATTAGACAATATCGGCTGAGTGTGACGTAATGATAGAATACTCTATTATGTGGAAGACGTGGAAGATAACAATCTATAGGATCTCATTTTTATTTGGGAACATTTGAAAGGCTGTGGACGAAAATGAAAATAAAATTCTGAAATGAAATTCTGCGTAAGGAGTTTTGTTGAATATTGTGCTTATTATTCGTTACGCGTAGCAGAAATTTATGGATTTCATTTTTACTTCGCTTTTTCATTTAGAGGGTCAATGTATTTATACAAGGTCCCATCGTTAGAAAGAGTTAACTTCTAGTCTAAAGATTAGGACTATTTCAATTTTTAAACAAGAATGTGACCGTTTTCTTCTGTAACTCCATTCGATATTTTTGGATGAGCAGCTTCACATTGGATAAATCGTCTTTTTTTCAAATCTTTAAAAAGGTCGACCGTTACGAAAAAAATAATTTATTTGTTCAGGAAGCACATTTATGGATGGTTGAACAGGAAATACGATCAGATGCCTATAAATTTTTCCAAAAATTTGAATTATATTTCAGGCTATCCCAGTTGAAAGTAAATCGCTGGTTTTCGTGCTCCTAAATATTCATCTGTGGTACATAAATTTTCTATCTGAAAAAATATAGTCCGGTTATAATAATTATAATAATTTTAGTTATAGTTATAATAATTAGTCCGGTTTAGGTGGAGAATATAGGTGCACTTAACAGACTTTTTAGGATGAATGCTGAAAATATATAGGTGCTATACTTATACACATATATGTTTACATAGTTATAGATTTTTTATTTATCAGCAATAGTTTCTAAAAAAATAAAAAAAAACAAGTGTGGATAATAACTTTATTTTATTTTACTGGAATTTATCATGTACACAGTGTCATTCATTTGAACATTTTAATGTTTGAATATTGGAAGTAATTAAAAATGCAGCTGAAATATTTGAAAAATCGGAATTCAGATTCAGAAGTTAGAAATTAAAGGTGTTTTATCGAATTTGCCTTTACGAAACTTTGCATCAAATAATATGTGCGTATATAACAATCCCGATATTTTATTCAAATTGAGCAAAAAAAAAAAAAATGTTACTCTGATAATTACTGAACAGGATGGGGAGATTTATTTTTATTATTATCTATATTTAGGATCGAGATGCACTTTTACCTCGTGTGAAATTCTGGACGGTATTTTGAAATACGTAGATGTATAGCCGGGAGGACGTGCGTATTGTGTATCTCAGATATGGGACGTTCTTTTACAAATCGTACAGATTTGGACGAAAGTTGACCGACCCATCTTTGATTGAGCTAAAACTTTTTTTACGGGTTCTTTATCGAAAAAGAGAAGATACGCATTTGAGGATTTTTTTTTTAATTTGCAATTTTTTGAGAAATAGGAAGGGTTGAAAAATTGAGAATTTGAGTGAAGACTATTTTTTTTAAATGCATACCTCCTGGTCTATTTCAGCTAGAGACATTTCCTTTTTTTCATTTAAAAGATCAAAGAACTGACTTGTATGAGAAAATCATCCCGAAAATATTTTCAGCAAATCGGAATTGTTATAAACAATTGAAATTTGAAAATCGATTTTTAACTAGTTTGACCCCCATGAATTAGGTTATTAGTATTTTTATCGTATTCTACGTCAAATTTCCG
>WSXT02040560.1:0-13356 GCA_011762715.2 Neuroterus valhalla | reverse complement strand
TAAGAAACAGATTCGCTATTTACCTAATAAAAGTGTTATAGCTAAGACACCTGAAGGAAAATAAAAATCCACGGCAGGAAAAAATTCCGCAGCTGATGGGTTAATATTAGTTCTGGTCTCCCTAATTATAATTCTGGATGGTTTGCATAATTACTCATTTGTTCTGCAGAACGAGAATTATGTTCAATGCATTATTTGTCAAAAAGTGATGAAAGATGGGACGAACTACAATCTTTCTCGTCAGAGAAACAAGTAGTGTCCTTACAAATATATTAAAAATCAAAAACAAAACAAAAATTAGAACCTTTCTCTCAAAAATTAAAAAAAATCGCATTGATTAGTGATTAGATTTATATAAATGCGTTTTAATATTATTATTTAATATTATTAATATTATTATTATTAACTATTTTTCGTGAACAAATTAACAATATAAGCGCTAACGGGAGTAGCTGTGTGAGCATTGCGCGCAAGTAGGCTTAGTCAGGCTAACAATAGTCAGACGAAGCCCGTAGCGAAACGAGGAGAGAATTCTCGATGAAGCGCTTGGAGAAGGGGAAGAAAGGAGAAGTACTTCAACCGGTTTTTGGACACCCCTGATCTCTGGACTGACTCCACGATTACAATGCAATGGGTAAAAGCAGAACACTATACTCTGAAAATTTTTGTTTCTAATCGAGTGGCAGGTATTCAAAGAGGCATGCAAGGTTGTCATTGGGGGCACGTTGTCTCGGAAGACAATCCAGTGGCATTGCTATCGAAGGGCCAATGATTTGGTGAATTTATCCGTAACGTGAAATGGCGATATGGTCCAGACTGGTTGAGAGGTCCTAAACACATATGGCCAGCAAGTCCTATTATAGAATCTTGTGAAAATTTCGAAATTAAGAAAGCTACGTGTCTTGCGGTGCCCATTGAAACATATCCTTTTGAAAATTGCAATCTCTTAACCAAACTTCCCCGAGTGTTTACATTCTGTTTCAGGTTCATAGATGCGCTAAGACATAGAAAGCGTATTATCGAGATTCGCGAAGGTAGCTCCAAACTTTCGGAAAGGCGTGCTTCAGGCCAAGCCTAATAATTTAGAAGAACTTGATGATTCGATTCTGCGAATCATTCGACAAATCCAAAGGATAGCATTCCCCAAAGAGATCCAGGCTATACAAAAACAGCAAAGATATCAAACCGTGGCAGCATAATCATCGCCCTCAATCCATTAATCGGCAACAAAGGAATATTAAGAGATGGTTAAAGACTACAAAATTCTTCGTTAACATTTTCTCAGAAGCATGGTGCTATTTTGCCAAAGAACTGAAGTACAGACTACTTTGTACGTAGTACGACAAAAATACTGGCTAGTGGATGGTAAAAATCAAACCAGGAAGAATAAACGTAAATGTCTTCGTTGTTGCCGTGCAAACCCACCGCCTACCAATTCTATTATGGGGAATGTGTCGAGGACTCGAATATCAGGAGGTATACGAAAATTCATCAATGTTGAAGTTGACCATTGTGGACCATTTTACATCAAAGAGAAAAAATATCGCAATAGAAGTAAGGTGAATGTATATGTTGCATTCATTACATGTATGGCAGGCAGAGCAGTACATCTCGAACTCGTGAGTGATTTGACAATATCAGATTTCATTGTTGCCCTTGACCAGCTTTACAGCACGACGAGGTAAACCAAGCAAGATGTACTCAGATAACAGTGCTAATTTTACCGGTGCCAAGAATGAACTCAGGGAAATTGAAACTTCATTGCAAGCAGCGAAACAAGCTGGAAGAATAACGACCCCTCTCACTTATCAAGGAGTCGATTGGCAAGCCACTCCACCTTTCTCACCACGTTTTGGTAGCATTTAGGAAGGCGATGTTAGGTGTTTCAAACACCACCTCATCCACGTAGCAGGTAATGGACCTATGAAATTTGGAAAACTGAATACTCTCATCATCAAAGTCGAAGCCATCCTCCATTTCTTTTTTCCACAGCGGTCGGAGTAAAAGTATGTGCATTACGCTGCGAATGGTGCGTCTTTGGTGCTCCTTTAGAGATTCAGTTCTCCGTACATCGTCCTAACGCTACAAAGATACAGCGGATGGATTTTCTTCCGAAATAATATTTTATTCCAGTTATGCAGGGATTAGGCTTTGTTCCGTAGAAGGAGGGTGTGCTAATCTTCCCAGCAACCAATTAATATCGTGCACATTTTGTACCATGGTGTAGATGTATTGTAATGAAGAGTTGTTAGCTCTAACCAATATAATGGATATTGGCCCCTAGCCAACTGGACGTGCACAGGTAGCATTTGGAGAAATGTGCACGCTCGAATTCCAACGTGGACCAATGGCCATCTGAATAGTTGTACAACTCGCATTTCTAGCTACGAAAGCCTAATATGGACATCTGTGCACGTTTATGTTCAATTGTTCATACAGAAGGCGAATAAGGGCGGTTCAAATTTTCAACTATACATTATTACCTATTGCTTTTTTCATCATCAATCATCATCAAGCTTCGTCAATAATCCCTTATCACTATCAATCGTCAGCAGCCGTCATAACTTGTGACCAATCGCGAAAAATTGTCATCAATCGTCATCAATTTCATGAAACGTCATCGATCATCATCAATCATCACCCATCATCAATCATCATCAACTATTATCAATCATTGTCAATCGTCACAACTCATCATCAATCGTCCCCAATCACCATAAATCATCACCAATCGTCATTAATCGTCATCAACCGTCATCAATCACTATCAATAATCATTAATCATCATGCATAATCATTAATTATAAATATTCAATACTCCAAAGTAATTCATCAGTCGTCAGTCATCATCAATCTTCATCATCTCACGTTTTATGTTTGAGAAATACAAGGATTCGATGCTGTGACTTGATCGTGCTGAGACGTTATCAATTTCGAGCATCCATAGCTGAAAGGTCTGACTGCAAAGGTCTGTCAGGTCTCATTCTCAAAACGCTTAAACTCCATACTATTATAGCAGGGTGGCAACGAGTAAATGAGTGTGATGAACGTGGTCTCAACTCGACCGCTCCTAATCTTTACTAAAATAGTATGGTCTCTATGCGAACAAGGTGCTCGATCGTAAATCAGACGTGTGTCGTTGTTATACTCTCAGAGCATACAATTTAGGATTTAAGTTCATGGTACTATACGTGTTTTGTGAGCGCCTCTTCTATGCTGAATGAGTATAAATGTGTGCTGTCATAGTATGAAACAAGCCAAAATAACAAAGCGTCAGGTGCAATCATACGAGGAAATTAAGTATATCCTCTCGATGTCCTTTCGCTTCGCAAATGTTGTTCATGAGGAATATGTGGTATTTTTGCTCCTATTTCTCGGGGCGAAAGTTGCCCATTTTGGTCGAGTTTGGAATAACAATAACTACATCGCATTGAGGGCGTAAAATAATAGGTAAAATTACCTACTTCGACCTATCGTTGTAGCAGAAATATTTATATTTTCCGAACTTGAACAAATATTGCAGAAGGGGGTGGATGCACTAAATTTTTTCTGATATAGTACATAATATAGGAAAATTCATCAACCATTTTTTAAGAGTCCTCTCATGTTTTCAGCTCATTGCGTGTACAATTCAGGTTCACAAATGTGCACTGTGGACATTCAAAGCCATGGAAAAATAGTTTATTTGTTGTTTTTTATTTGAGAGAAGTTTAAAATGGCTACTAGAGATCTCGAGTACAATCGTTCGCTTTCAATGAGAATAACTAGTGTGATATAGCATGCTATGCGGGAAAACGATTTCGAAAAATGGGCTGTCCAGACCGATCTCATAACACGCACTCTTCTATAAAGATGAAAATTCTTACCACGAATATGCACTTACGATACTGACTCCAGCCTCCTTTAGGAGAGTTTCGCATAAACTAAACAACGCGAAGACGTTTGAAGAAGTAATGTAATGTTATCAAAAAGATTTAAGTTATACTCAAAACTCACCACTATAAGTAGAACGAAGTATATCCAATCCCAAAAGGAGTGAGCGTCTTGTACGTAATACATTATATCCGTCCATCCTTCCAAACTGATCACCTGTACAGGAATCGAATACTCAAATGTTTTAAGAATGCGTCGAATGGGCTCCGTGAAATCTCCCTGTTTATATGTACGGTTTTTGACATTGTAACTACCCGAGAATGTTTTATCACATAAGCACGTCAGAAGCTGGAAATATTTTAATAATTTTTGCACCTTCAAGGTACTATATTTTTCGTAACTACTGTAGGAAATTCCGATTCAGGAGACATTCAAAACGGATTTCCTAGAAATTTTGGAAACTTGTTAAATGACCTGCAACTACTAAAAATTTCCAGGAATGCATGTAATTTTTTTATAAATAATCGAGAGATGCTGAAGAAAATTTGACCATCTGAAGTTTTCGGAACAATCACGAAAATTTGCGGAAATTCATAGAAAATTTATGAATCCCCGAAAATTACAGGCATCCAAAAATTTTAAAAATTGTAGGGGGAATGAGGAGATTCATGGTAATTTACCAACAACATAAAGTCTTGTGATAACAGCTTCTAGAATCCTTATTCACTACGTTATAAACTTTCTCTTACGTTTTCTCGTATCACTTGTAATCTACAGATTGTAGCTCCATTGCGCGATACAAATTCTGTAATTTCATTCTCAGGGAGTAAGGTTATGCTATCTTGGCTTTTTCCTTCCCCGTTTTCGATTTTCCGAGAAAATTCAAAATGGTGTATTAACGATCTTGTACCACTTACAATTTTTTAGTCTAGTTGGAGAGACCAAAAAAATTTTCAAAATGCTCTCCATCTTTCATTTTCGATCCAAAATAGCTGGTTAACGAACTCGACTTGTCTTTATGGTTCCTCAAAATGGGTGCGAAAGCACGATCGAATGTGATGATTCTTTCGAAATTTATAAAGTATATAGACGACGACGACAATAGACAGGCAGACACCAATGTGAAAACTATTTTTTCGGAATAAGGAGGTCTCAAAACGTGAGATTTCATAAATTCCGCGAAAGTCGATGTTCACATCAAACCAATACCTCCTTATTATGATAAGAATGTAAAAGGATGTAATTGATTCTAGTTCGGTCCACATTTCAGAGTCAAATATAACCTCCTCTTCTGAATGGCCTTTG
This sequence comes from Neuroterus valhalla, assembly GCA_011762715.2. Classification (NCBI taxonomy): domain Eukaryota; kingdom Metazoa; phylum Arthropoda; class Insecta; order Hymenoptera; family Cynipidae; genus Neuroterus; species Neuroterus valhalla. The sequence goes on along the minus strand of WSXT02040560.1, from coordinate 8,178 downwards.
AGTCTGATGCTAAGTTAAAACTTGGATGTTCGGGACCATTGGAGACCCAGAAGAATGTTTTTCGAGGATAAATGTTTGTTTCGACCGTAAATGGTAGCGAGTAAAAGCGGTTGTGATCTCCATTTTCAGGAATCGTCATGATTGACCGTCTGGATATAGATTGTATCATCTGGTTCTCTTGTGTGCTTTTTGAAGTGGCACACTGTACGTTGCGTCGGGTAGTGTTGATGAAGGGAAATGTTAAATTTGTTGGAAATTTTAGTTTGCGACAGAATGGCTAGCTCCGCGTTGAAAGTATAACTGACCTGTTGCAAACTTATTCGCCTGCTATATATAGGCCAAAAGTCTCATGGATCATGGCATGGGTAAAAGTGGTTGAAATTTGTGCGTGTTTTCATGTATAACGAGTAAAAGTGCATTCTTTCTCGCATGATTAAAGCTCGGAGCCGAGAATGTAGGTATGTTAGGGATATGTAAGTACAATTCGGATATCTTTACTGTAAAAAGTTTGGAGAATTTCCCCTGACTATTGGAGGAAAATTGTACAAATACCAGAAAAATCAGGAAATATTCACCGAAACTGAAGAGTTTGAGTAATTCCTACAAAAATTGAGGAATTCACACATCCACATTGAGATTTTTCCTAAAAAGGTGGATAATTTTCTGATGGATTCGGAGAAATTCAACAAAAATTCAGGAATAAAGTTAGCCTCATTCTACTTTGTGAATCTACCTTAGTTTGATGAATTTGCCTCGGGATCGAAAGAACTTATCAAAAAGATTAGGAGATATTTCCTACAAGAAAGAAATTATGTTATAATTTATTAGAGTATGCATCATAATATAATATTGTGTGTGTGTGTGTGTGCGCGTGCGTGCGCGCGCGCGCGTGTGTGGGCGTGTGTGTGTGTGTGTGTGTGTGTGTGTGTGTGTGTGTGTGTGAAGGTTGCATGAGATGAGAAAAAAAATGGTGTGAAATCTATGTGAAAAAATGTTATTGATAATTAATTAAAGATATTAGGAATCGATAAATTACCATTGTTTTAACTCATAAATATTTTTTTAGATTTTATTTTAAAAACATTTTCGGGAAATCAACCGCCCTAAGTGGGCCCCGCAAGATTTACGGTCCGGGCCTATTGAAGCCTTAAACCGGCTCTGACTGTAGGAAAAATATTTACCAAAATAATTATTAATAAAGTCATGGGAGTAACAAAGGAAAGATCTGTGAAGTTTATTGTGGATTTATGCCTAAGAGTAAACAAAAAAGTTTTCTATGCATTTGTTGATCTGGAAGAAGCTTTCGAGAAAGTAAATAGAATTCAGCTTTGGTAGGTTGAGTAAGAATATAGAGTGACTGGGTGGCTTCTGAAAGCAATAGAAGCAATATACATTGGCAGCAAAGCAAGTGCGAGAGTAAATGGAAAACTAAGCGACTGGTTTGATACTAGGCAGGGTGTTAGGCAAGGATGCGTTATGCCATCTTTCATGTTTAATAGATACATGGACAAATGTCTCAGAATAGCTCTATTTGCCAAGGAAGGTGTTGATCTTGGGACAGTGAAACTTCGAGGTCTTGCGTTTGCAAATGACAAGATTATTACGGCAGAATCAGACGAGGATTTGCAGAGGATGTTGAGCAGACTGGATGCCAGCATGAAGAGCATGGGTCTTAACATTAACGACAATAAAACAAAAATCATGGTGTTTGAAAGTAAGGATGCAAAAACACATTGCAATATTACCCCAAATGGAGAGAGGATAGAACAAGTTGATGATTTCGTGTATCTTAGAAGTTTATTCACTTCTGAGGGGAAGATAGATCCTGAGATTTCAAGACGTATAAATGAGGGCAGGAAGATTATCGGCAGTTTACGGGGTACTCCTTAAAGTAAAAATGTAAAAAATAAAGCTAAAATTGTGATATATGATTCTGTGCTAGCACCAAATGTCCTGTAAGGTAGCGAGACCTAGACGTATCAAGGGTGAAATCAGCGCGATCGGCACGCAATTTCTGCGGAATAAGTGCGACGGAACGCTAATGGACGAAGTGAGTAATGAGTGGATTCTCAAAGAATGTGGTGTAAAAGAAACGCTGTTTGAAAAGAGTGAAAGAAATTTGCTGAGATGGTTTGGTAACGTTGAGAGAAAGGATGAAGAACGATTAACAAAGCAAGTGTATCTAGATAGGGTGAATGGTAGCATACCCAGAGGCCGACCAAAGAAGGAATGGATAGAACGTGCGAACGAGACCCTCAAGAAGAGAAATATAAAGAGCCGTAGAAACACAAGAGCCTGTGAAAAAAATGAATGGATGTGGAAAAAGCAAGAAATGTATGCCAGGATAGGGATGTTTGGAGAGAAATTGTATATGAAAAAAAGTGAAGCCTGAAACGAACGATTTTGGATGACAGGATTGTTCGGATAATCAGACCTGTGTGGAGTGAGATTTGCGAACAACCAGGACCCAGAAGAGGCGCAGCAGGCTGTCGGGAAAACCTACTGATCGACAGAAGTGTCTGCAAAGACGCTGCAAACCACAAGCGCAGTCTGTCGATGGTCTGAATTGATTTACCGTAAAGGAGGTTCTCCGAAGCAGGTGCACTTGCTCCGACGGATTTGGTCGTCAAACCTGTCGTCGTTGAACAAGATATCTGCGACTAACATGCTTACCGTACCAGTTCTATTCCATTCTTGTGCCATTTTCCTGGATGACAGTTGCTCTCAGGAGGACCCTGCGGTGATTGGTCATTCAAAACACATAGTGTTACCATGAATTGGCAAATTTTCAACCTCAATTTACTGCACTAACCTGACAGAGTATTTCTTGGTCCGACTCGTTACGCTTAGCGAAGATTTCTACACAAAAATCCTACCTCGAGATAGCTAAGTGGGAATGCATTCAACGTAAATTACGTTTAAGGTAGTTTAAGGCAGGTAGGTTGGCGATTAGGAGATCTCAACCCCGTTAAGTGTGCTGTTATATGTTGAAGTAATAAACAGTAAGGAGTTCTTTAACGCCCTAGAGATCAATAATAATAAAAAAGAGGTGAGAAAACAAGAAATGATGTTTAATCATCAACTCTATCAGACAATTTTAAACTCGATTGGTTGTCTACGTGTCGAGAACACTCCGTTCCTCTGATCAGGGGTATAGTTTTCTACACAGGATTTGGAGTCAATTGGAAAATACGGTGAAGCAGTAGTATCATAAATTATAATCTATTTTGGAGCACTTTATTAACTCGTAGTCATATCATAGTCATGTTTCAGAAGTGTTGAAACCATATCATGATTAGAATCATAAAACGTTTGATCAAATCCTGACACACTTTTGAGATTTCAGCACTTTTAAAATATTACTACGAGGTAACTGAATTACTCCAGAACTCATGATAATTTATGATACTTCTGATGCACCTTATTCGACAATTTATATGACTAAGACTCCGAATTTTGTGTTAAAAACCATACTCCTGATGAGGAGAACAGTGTGTTCTCGAAACGTTGGGAATTAATTGAAAATTTAATTGTTTGACAGAGTTGAGGATAGAACAACATTTCTTGTTGTTTTCTTACCGTCCTTCCATTTTTTAAGCCTGCCATGAAGTAATCCTATCATTTTCCTAGTAATTCATGAAGAGAAGAGAGAAAGAAAAAAATGCAGTTTTAATTTCCACTTTTAATCAAATTGATTGCAGAATTTTTCCCACAATGTTTGAGAAAGGTTTTCAAAATTACGAGAAATATTCCCTAAAGTTTATTGGGGGAAATTCCCAAAATATTGCAGTAATTTGCATTACAAAATTTTGTGGAATTCTTGCCAAAATTTTTTTACAGTGTACAGATTTGTGAATGGCGATGGTTTAATCTGTTTATATTTTTATTGTCTTGTAAGTATTATCAGATTTTTGTTTGTGGTTACGACGACATGGAGTTAAAAACCGACCAGGTACAGCATTTGAGAAATTATAGTTCCAGAGCCAGCGTCGGAAACAGAGTCAGTGATCGATGCATCGACAGTTGTTCTGGAAGACTTGTCTTTGAGTAAGGAAGAGGTTGAGGCGGAGGTGGATGATCAGGAGGATGATTTCCAAAACATAAATTCAGGAGGAATCTTCGGGCTGAATATAGCAGCGAGACATCGGACTCTGGTTTTGTTTTCCACTGTCGGAGACCTGGTCGGTGCACGATTTTCGTCATTGCCTAGCTCGCACTGGATACAGTTCTAGAGGAAGTCGGTTTGGGCATGACTGCAAAAGTAGATATTAAGGAGGAGGGGGGAAGAAGACATGAAGGTCCTTGACAACGCAGACCAGTCCGATAATGACGATGATACCAGCGATGATGATGACGGCACCTCTGACTTGGGGACTCGGACAAATTTTCGGCTGTGGGTGAATAGGTTCGGGATAACATGGATCAACAGCGCGAAAGAAGAGTGGCAGAATCGTTTGCTGAAAGAACGTTATGGAGAGCAGCATGAGCCGCGAGAGCAAGAAATACTGGTTGTTACTCCCCCAGGAGAACCAGTACAAATGAGCAGAAGAAGTGTGATGAATGAAGGTAATAGAGAAAACTTCTTTTCCATAGATTGGGAAAGGGAGGAGTTTATTAAAAATTTTCTATATTGCAGTCATGCAGTTCACCTTCATATAAAATATCCACCTTGTGGTACAAATAGGCTGAACAATTAACATTTGTAGTGTGATTCAAAGCAACGATTAGTTAGGGGTGTACGTGGTGAGATTCAAGGAGATATTTTGCATGCTAGGTGGAACAGTGTCAGGCGTCCTAAGTGACCTTTCCAACGTGAGCTAGCTTTGAATTTGGTTAGAGATTCACTCATAACCGGGCTAAATTATGGTTGCAGTATTGCTGAAATAAATAAATTTCAAAGAAAAAAGAGTCACGATTTTGGTACATGATTCCACCGATTTTAGTGACAGCCAAAATTCTGTGTATTATAATGGTTCTCAAGTGAATACAGATACTAGAGAGACGATCCCTCATCATGTAAAGAGATTTTTTAATCTTGAGACTGACCTTCTCGTCTCGTGTTCAGGGTGTTCACCCTGTCAAACTGCTGTGGGAAACAGTGACGTCCTTTAGGTTCAATGAGGATAATGTAAACATTTTATTCCATAGGATAGAATGTTTAGAGGAGCATCTCGGAAAAATAAAGTTTCCACACCAAAGCAGTGTTTGTGACTACAATCCTGATTGTTTCATTGCACCCATTGAAACGAGCAAGACCAAAAATATTAAGCCAACGAGTTTCATTTTCCATGACTCTGGATCACAGCAAAACGAATTTTTGGAGGGTGCACTCAATATAAATATTCATGAATCCGATCTGTGTGTAGTCCAACGAACATGTACATTATGCATTGAGGATTTCAACACAAAAAGTAAATTTGTGAAATGCGGTGACCGTCAGCTCATTTTCAGAGATGAGAATACCGTCACTGAGGTGGTTGAGCTTGTAAATGAGCCATACAACACATTTGAAAGCATTGCGTATTGGGAATCTAAAGTTGCCATGCGAAACCTGATGGCGATCTAGCGAACTAACCAACATGGCTCCCTGTGGGATACACGTAGCATTTTTTACACGCGTGTATCACTCAAATAACGCGATGATCATTAATTTTGTGTTAAATCAGTAAGAAGAACATAAGAAGTTTATTAGGTTAATATAAAATCTTAAAAATGGAATTCTCCTGGAATCATAAAAAGGGGAACGATACTCGCAAAGGCATTGTGTGCTGTGTTGTCAATCGTGACTCAAAAAAAAAAATATCAGCACTAATTTGAGTTTTCATAAAGTAACAAAATTCGTTTTTTTTTTATACAGTTATTACGTGATTATTGAGAAGAACTATTATAAGGTGAGGGGCGCACCCCTAAAAAGATGCACAAAATATGAATAGACCCACCACTACAAAACGCAAGGAAATGATCAATTGGGATCGATTAATTATGTTGTTAGGAACAAGAAACATCTATAATGCTTTTTTGTCCCGATGGTCAGTAATTTGCTATTAACTGAAAACATGTAAAATTACGAAAAATGAAAACATCGTTACACTCATCATTTCCTATAGTGGAATGGATAAAAATAAACACTTTTTTACTTTTGGTATTTTTACAAAAAATGCTTTGTTTTCGAGTTACACGCAATTTGAAGTCAAAAATCGACCGAAAAGCGTATGTTTCGAAAAAAAATTTCTCGGCTTCTACCACAGCTTTTGGAAGTTTTAAAAATGCAAATTAATCGTGGAACTATTTGTTGATGACTTATGTTGTAAGATGTGGTTTTTGGCCTTTGATGTTTTTTCTGTATACCATGTACTGTCAAAAAGAAGCCTTTCTCAAACAGAACATTCTTCAAGCCCTAGATAAATATCTATTTTCTTCGATCAGTCAGCAATTTTACGTAAATGTAAATAAATAAAAAATATTTATATAGAAATATATTTACATAAAATATACTTGTATAAACCTTTTTTTTCAAACAGATGCTCTAGAGAAATCAAACTAACCGCGTGTTCGCTGTCTTATGGGCGTCAAAATAAAATGAAAATTATTGCAAAAAAATAAACTGGTTTATTTACATAAAATTTACATTTGTATGTATACATATGTTGCAATAGTACATTGCTGTACATTAACATTGCAACCTTTTTGTCTAAATTTAATCTTCAGTCATCCAGCCAGCTATGCGTATTTGTGCAAGTTTAAACAAGTAAAATCGCATAAGCAAGACAGCGAACACGCGGTTAGTTTGAGTTAGAACATCTGTTTGAGAAACAATGTTTATACAAGTGTAGTTTATGTAAATATATTTCTATTTAAATATTTCCTAATTATTTGCATCTACGTAAAATTGCTGATTGTTCGAATCATTATACGCTACTCGCTTCTTCACCGCAAATCCGCCTCGAAATCCGTAAATTTCACGAATTTGGTATGACAAATTCATCATTGTAAAAAAAAGAAGCACGAAGAAAAAAAATACTGCCTAAAAGAACATGTTTTTACGAATAATTTGCATCTTCAAATTTTCAAAAGCTGTGGTAGAGGCCGAAAACATTTTTTTCCAAATATACGCTTTTTGGTCGATTTTTGACTTCAAATTGCGCGTAACTCGAAAACAAAGCATTTTTCGAAAAAATACCAAGTTTAATAAAGTGTTTTTTTATTCATTTTACTGTAGAAAAAGATCAGCGTAACGATGTTTTAATTTTTCGTAATTTTACAAGTTTTTAGTAAATGACACATTACTGAACATCGGGACAACTACGTCGGTCAACTCATGTTTTTGGGCATCTTTTTGGGGGTGCCCCGCTCACCTATATCATGATCATTAAATAAATCTATGGTTCGTGCCAGCTCGGTAAGTGCAGTCAATGACAGTGACAGACACTTCTTTATTGATCTCACTGTTGTTATTATTATCACGAATTATCGCTCTTTCACCTTCGATCATGTTTACGGAAGACGGCGTTGCAACAGCATACTTACATAATGTTTTTAAAGAGAGTGGCAATATTTTTATCACATTTAAATTATTCTTGACTTGAATAAATGTGTTAAGACTAATGCTAATCATATGCATGCCGAATCCCATAGGCAGCCATGTTTGTTTTGACACAGCAGCGCCTCTTTGCCCGTAGTGGATGTTTTCTTTGCCAATAGCACACAATGCTGAGGTGTTTCATTCTCACTTTATATTGAAATACCTCAGTAGTATACCCAGGCCGGTTTGGGGACAGGGTTCTCTCCCATACTAAACGTCTGTAAAACAGTGCATGATCATTTACCGTCAGTCGATAATGATTCTCATTAACCAGTAGTTGGTAAGGTAGATCCTCATGGACCAACATATTCAAGGTGCCTAGCAGATCCCTGCATTACCGACTCCTGATATGTTAGATCTCTGCTGTATCATTGGTCGATAAAGTAAAAAACGTTCAGATATTCTTGCAACTGTCGAAAAGTTAGGTATCTGCTTTATTGATCAGGACTCAGATGTACCTCCAGTTGATAATTTCCCACCAGTATAGTCTCAAATTCGGCGGGAGAATGTAAAGTTTGGAATAGGGTATTCCCTGCGCTTCCTACATATGCGCGGGCGCTATGTTGGTGAGGAAATTTGAAGTCGCATGTAATAAA
>WSXT02040549.1:0-13356 GCA_011762715.2 Neuroterus valhalla | reverse complement strand
AAAATATATGAGTGACCTTATGCTCACGAACATTAGTTCCGCCACAGAGGTGTCCATGAGAATCACGGAGTGCGAGGGATAGAGGCAATAGTGTGATACAGAAGAGAAGGGGGCTCATGGCGTCACCCTGAAAGACACCTCTATGGAAAGTGACACTGTTGGTAGTCACATTGTATCTGTAAATTCTTGTATTATTGATCCAGATTTTTTTATTGAGAACCTCTTGGATGGATTAAAATTGTTTCTACAATGATACGGCGTTTCTAACAGAATCTGCTACTCCTCAGAATCATTATATTATATGGTCCATTCCGAAAATGAGATTCCAAATATATCTTTGGGAATATAATTGTTTGAACAAAGTACATTTGTGGGGACAGTTAAAAAATGTTTGATATTTACTTTCTATACACTATACAGTCACAATTGAACACAGAAGCTAACAATTTTCTTATCCTTTTGCACTGCATGTTCATGTTCCTGTATTCATACTGTGTTGGAAGATTGAGAATTGTAGTCTGTATCGGAACAACCAGACATGCAATATCGCGTATCCGGTTCCGCATCCTTGGCTTAGAAAAATTTCATTATACTTTTTCTAGCACTAAATAACTACCAATGCATCAAAATTATTGACAGAAAAATCAAAAGAGTGTTTAGTTCCATGTAAATTTTAAATTGATGAGTGAAAGGGTACATATGTGCCTCTCGCCTCCCTTCCCCCTCTTCTTTCTCCTCTTTGTTACCTTATTTTGCTAATTGTATCAATATCCTTCGCAAATATTTATTGAAGCTTTATCGATGGCAGAGAATAGAAAGCAAATTCGTTTGATCGTTCTTAATAAAATTATGATTTTATATGTCACATTCAGTGAAAACGTAGCCCATCTTTATTGACTGGTGTATCCTTTCCACGAAGTTAGGATTTTGGGATTCGGTTTCGCATTTTCCGACCTTCAAATATTTTTATTAGTAGAATATTAAATAACATCTGATGATACTATGTAAGAAGTTCATATTTATAATCAAGGGTCTTATCAAATGTTTCGCAGGCCTATTCAGAAGGATTATCTTATTGTCTGGTAGTGCTCTTTCATCTTGGGCTGTCGTTGAAGATCCTGTGTCCTTTGCAGTTCAAATAGCTAAGTCTTCTAACTGCTCTATTCCCAAAGACATCCTGAAGGATAATGAGCTAATAGTTGACTGTCTTAGAGAAACCGATCTGGAAGTGCTGCTACAGATACGTATTGAAGCACCAACCTTTTTAAGTGCTTTTGGACCAAGCGTTGATGGCGTTGTGATAAAAACAGACTTCCAAAAAGATCTCCTATCGTATTTAGATCCAGAATTTCAAGGATTTGGGTATGTATAAGAATGATTATTTATATGCAAGGACTGTTACTTCTTTGAGTGTCGACTCACATTAATTCAAATGCTTTGTACTGCAAGTAGATGCGCACTTCTTCATCAATGGAGTTTCTTCCAAACTTGAATATAGATTTTCTTCCAGTACGTTGCTCAGCAATGCACAGGCATTAATGAACAGGAGTGCACTTTTGATTGCCGTAAATCCGCCATTTTGAACTTGTTTGTCGAGAATAATTGCAACTGAAAACAGTCGAATGCTATACCAGCATATAACAAATTTGCGGTGCTTGCAACTTTCCATATACTACCAGTAGTTTATATCAAACACTTAAAACATATTAGATAAAAATCCAACATTTCAAGCGTATTGAATTCATGGACAGAAATGTGAGTCAAATTTCTTTTATGCATACTGATATTCTCTGAATATAGGCAACGTCCAAGGAAGTCCGAACATAACACCCCTATTACGAGCAACAATAAATATGATTTGCTCTTTGGCGTCATGGCTAGTGAAGCACTCTGGAAATTTTCTGATAAAGACGTACATCAAGGATTTGAAGGTGATAGAAGGGATCGAATCATTAGGACGTATGTGAGAAACTCCTACACTTATCATCTTACTGAAATTTTTTATACGGTGAGGTATTATTTATACATCCTTAATACGTTCTTAATGTTTTGCATGCCCCTCTAGTGCAACCATTTAAGAGGTATATTAAGGAAAACTAGTTCTTGCTAAACAACAATACTAGATACCAAGTGAAAGCACACCGTATCAGCACACTGTATGAGATGCACTATTCTTCAACAAATTAAAAAAAAATTTCAATGATTTTTGGAATCTGTTGGGCACTATATTCAATCTACTATTCAAAATTTGAGAATTTTATAATCAATATCACTTACAGGCCAATATGTAATTTTGATATTCATTACCATCTTTTGGAGGTTCTTTAAGCCGCTAGTTCTACATTTTCCTAAAACATAATCAATTTTTTTGAACTCATCGCTCTCCATTATGGTCCGGACTTATCATTGTTTTTCCAATTACCGATGTTGATACTTTTCTTAGCATATTCAATATTGTTTGAGTTGAATCTGAAATAAGTTCGTCCATGACGAGGTTGTTCCGTGCGATCCTTGTTTTCTGCGGCCTCTCATTCGAGTTTCCTCAACTGGTGACGTGAGACAGGTATGTTATTGTTGTGGTAGCTTGCTTGTTCAACATTCAGTTTTCTCTTAGCGGTTGAGTTCTGGCTATAGTGCTGGGACTCGTGAACTTTGTCGAGACCCGGTTCAGCGTACGGCGTACGGCATCTCTCCGGGATACCTTCTCCGAGACATGTTTGTATGCTAGGTTTTGATCTGCTAAGACACATTCCTGGGTGCATGATAGGTAATCCTGAGCGACATTGACACTGGCAGATTACATTTACAATCAAACTTCAAATTTCGTTAACACCGATTCTTTCACCGATTCACCGATGCTCTGATGACCTTCTCATTAATATTTGTTGCTTCTCTGCGAACTCCTTGAGAAGTGCTCTTTTACTTTAAATTTCGTATGACCAGTAGACGTATATGAATCGATTAGCCGTTTGTGACTTACAGAGCATGTGCATATCACATCGTGACATTTTTCAGTTGCTATGTGATTGCGACTCAAAGGTCATGACTGAGATGGGAGCATTTACATAGCTCCATGTAAACCACGCACACGCCTGGAAGGCTACACTCACCTAAGTGGGAATACACGCCCGAGCGGCAACACGCACCTGACATAACCTGATTCAGATCAACAACTTTTCATGTCTTCAGATCAATATTTCTTGTTCGGGGTCAACCAAGTATGGCTTAAAATAATGTTTTTGTGATTCTCAGACAGAACGTGGTGTACCAAAATGAGTCTTTCGACCTGCCCTAGATTCCAGAAACTTCGAATGGTCATTACTGATCCACTTGATATTTTTCAGGTTTAATTAAATTATTTATCAGAGCTTAATATTTGTTGTGCTATAGTAAATACATTTACCTGCAGTAGTGGTGTTTTTTGGATAGCGAATCTAAAAATACTGTCCTCTTTTTCTCTTTACAAAAGTTCATTGGCTGCGTGTGAAATATACTAGTTCTAAACTTTTGAGGAATAGTTTTGTTCATTTGTGGTAGTTCGGACCCAGAGATTCAAATGTTCAAGTACGGAAAACATTTATTTGTAACCTCCAGATTTCTTCATTTGTGAAATTCGGACCCTCCACAGACTTCAGCACTTCAGCTGCAACTTCACTTCAGGTAACGAAAAGAAAATTTCTGTAATCCTAGTGCCTGGCTGGTGAGAGGAAACCATTAATAATTCTTTTGAAGACTCACGGTATTTGACGGACGCTTTTTTTTCTCTTGTGTCAGGAGTGTCCTCCGAAACGCATCACTCCAATGGGTGAAGTATTCTGACCTGATGTTATATGCATGTTTATGTGATAATGGTTGCATGGGTAAAAAATGACCATAAGAGGACTCTAAAACATTGAAGGACGAGACTATCTTTATTAGTAATGAAGGATCCTCTTTCCGGGAAAGCTCTTTAAGTGAAACTTTGTTCCTCATAATAACTCGATTTATCAAAAAGAATGCACACTGAAATCACTGTTCTCCCAGAGAGTTTTTGCATCAGATTCTTGTGGTCAGACCAAATTGTTTGACTGACTAATACGAACTCGGTAACTTTCCGTTTATTTTCGCTCCCTTTTGCTATTAATGCTCGAATTCAAAAATGGAGGACGGTGAATTGTAAACAACACTTCTATATTCCACTTATCCATTGATGAGTACTCCTTGAGAGTGTTCGATCCATTTCTTGTGTGTGATATCTGGTAATACTCTCCTAGCGAAATCATATTCAATAATAGAATTGCTATTCTAAGATTCTAATTATTGTTATCTTCATCATTTATTACAGGAGATTCAGTTTACCATCTGCAAACCAGAAATCTACTGTACCACCGATATACACTAATCAGATCTTAAATACAACTTTCTGTGAGAAAAGGACCGCCTTTCTTACTCCGCTGGGATCTGAACCCAGGACCAAGTCTCTTATTGTGTATATATGTCTAGCTGAAAAGCGCATACTTTATGTTAGAAAAGGATCGGCAGTCCCCTCCGTAGCTCAGTTGGTAAGGCATTTGTCTGGATACCGAAAGGACCTCGGTTCGGATTTCAGCAAAGCGAGGAAGGACATCATTTTTTTACAGAAAATTCTATTCAATTTCTTGATTGAAATAATATCCCTTTACATATACACTTGTGGACCGACTTGGCTTGAAATAACCATTTAGTGCTTCTCAAAACCTCTAATCATTTTTACTTGTTCAAGCTCATCTTATTATGACTTCAGATTGAGCTTCTGAATGATTCAATTATTGGTGCTAAAATTTAAAACTCAAATACGTTTATGTGATGGTGGCTGCTCCGTAATTTTTGCAACTCATTAATGAGCACTGTGTAAGATCTAGAATTTTTGATATGTGACCAGAAAAGAAGGTAAAAGTACACTGTTTTTAACTGAGCTATTGATCATTAGTAATAATAATCTTGCTGCCAATAATACACCTATAATACACTTACTAATAATAACATGATATAAATCAAAAGACATTTGAAGTTCACTTCTCGCTCATATTCCAAACATACACGATGAAAAGCAGTATCATGGTACTAAGACGGATGACGAGTCTTGCAAGTGGAAGCGAGAGATGCACTACGTCGATGAAGCCGATCTCTGCATTGTAACTCAAAGCGGATGACCGAGTTTAAAAGCGATAAGAAGAGAGAGAGAGTGCCCTGTTGTTTTGGTCAATGTAGCGTTTCTGTTTAGAGCGGATGACCAGCTGTGGAAGTCAGCGAAGATCAATTGCGGCTGACCAGCCATTGATCTTTTGGATCAGAGCCGCACTAATCGTTCCATCACTCTCTTTCTCCGAATAGCCAGTGTCTGTGAAATAGTTATTCTGATTACTAATCAATCATTGTTTGATGATTCATCGCTAATATTAGAGGAATGAAGAATTATTTACCAATCAGAATCCAAACAATCAAAATTAACCAAAGATAGATATTTGGTTCAAAAAAGTAACGAATGAGATGTAAACCAAATATTATCAAGTGATTGAGCATCGGGAGCGTAATATACTGTCCATATCTCTAAGCGTTTTCCAAAACGAATAACTGAATAGCTTAAGCAATTAAGGCAAGAAGGATTACGAGAAGGTAAAGTTTACTTTCTTCGGGAATATTTTATTCGATGTTTCAAGTACACTAGGCTGAGACCCATCGATATGCCAACAATTTGGCAGTGTAATTTGAAGCAGAATGCCATAAAAGTTATTTTTGAATAGCCCAAGCTTTTTTACGTCTGGATATAATAATACAATTTTTCGATGACTCTTATGAATCATCCCCTGTTGATTCTTTTTGATGTTTTTCGAACTTTTGTACTCGCCTTTGCTTTTTTTTCTCGTCTTCTTTGCTCCTACATGCTCGTTGAATGTGTCCCTTCTTTTTTCAAATGTGACATGTGTACTTTTCAAATCTGCACACTCTTAATGTAGGGTTCATCTCGCCAAAACAATAACAAATTATGGCATTTTTATTGTTATTGTTGTTCTCCCAATTCTTTTTTTCGTAAGTTTATGCAAACACATCCTTTTGCACACTTGTACTTTGCAGTGCTGTTAACGAGATTTTTACGTTTTCCTCTGCTTGCTCCCTTGCAGTTGCTTCCAGATAGGCTCCTTCGAAATCTGAAGAAGTTTTCCTAATCAATTCGACTTCTGTGCCGTGATCTTTCAAGCCACATACAAATTGGTCGCGTTTGGTCGTTTTATGTCCTTGAAATTAAAGTTTAATGCTCATTTTTTCAACTCTACTGCAAACTCAGCTACTGGCTCACTTTCCTCTTGCCTAGCTTGGTAGAACTTAGCCTTTTATCATCCTTGGTGTCATTAGCGATAAACTATTGCTCCATTCTCTGTGTAAAAGTTTCCCACTCGTCTTTGTGCAACTGGAATTCAAGTTTGATGTAATTCACCATCTCGATTAGTTGTTCCTTTTGGTCTTGATCCTTGACCTTACTCTCCGGTTAGCAATGTGTTAATTCTGTCTGGTTTTTACTTTTGGAAAAAAATTTATTACAACTAGTTTCTGGAGTGTTCTAAATATTTTTTAACTCACTGTCTTTGACAATATATTCAAAAATTGGACCAAAATTATGAAGAAAACCTCTTTTGAGTTCTCCGGACTATAGATAAATAACACGAGAATTTTACTTAACACCGTGGTAAGAAACAGCTTTCAAAAAAAAATTATGAACTTTTTCTTCTTCTATCTCAAATTCAGATGGAAATGTATTCCTTCTTTGATTTCCTTCACTTCGTTCCTATAGAATAGCCTATGATGGGGATAACGGTACGTTACCAAAGCGTTGCAGCATTGTGAACATTCTTTATGAATAAAAAATCTGGATTTGCCGCATGAGATTCAGAAGAATATTTTTCTTCAATTTTCGTACTACTCGAATTCATATCAGAACCGGATATACTGTACTGAGAGAGCGTTGGAGGGACGGGTCACATGTGTTTATATTTTAACCAAATATAAACAATGGAAGGAGGGTGAAAATTCTCTAATTTAACTGAAGACGCCTGCACGAGGTGGGTGAAACGTTTTTGTTGCTTCAATAAAGAGTTTTCTCCACAAGACCAGAGGATCGACAACTTTAATATCCATCTTTCACTTTTTTCCATCCCTAAATGGGAATTTATTCTCAAATATTTGAAATTTTCACTAATTTAGCTCATATGCACTACAAGCTTCTGAAAACCTGCGGAAATTTTCTGCAATGAATCCTATTAAAGAAAGCATTCCTTCTTTCTCCTGAAAAATTCCTTTTGTAGGCTCTACCTAGTTTATATTCTCGTGCCTCAGTTACTCAATTAAGACCTTATTTTTGGACAATCTAATAGTTATAAGTTATTTTTATAACATTTCTGTCTCATCATAAAATAAGTTTATAGTGCAGCAAGATTTTATTGAAAAAATAGCATATATCATGCAGATGTTGAAAGCTCAGATTTCCCTAGATAGTTTTCGGAATTTGGATTCCATTGATTAAGTAAAAAAAAACACTATAAGTTTTGGAAAAAAGAATCCCAGTGTGACACTGAGAGAATTGAGATATGTTAGGAAAACAATAGATCATCAATATGATTCAGGGAAAGAATGATGTTAAGAAGAAATTATTAATAGTTCACGTGTTTAATTAATTTTTTGGAAAATATAAGTATCATCTATGCCCTACTATGTATCAAAAATTTGTACTATTGTGAAAGTGGAATTAACGAGGGTACAAAGCGTCTGGTCCGTCTCCATCGAGGAAACAAATTGGCCATCCACAGACCAGAAAGCATTTGTACAATACATAATAGAGCAAGTATATGCAAAGGTTGTATATACAGGGTGTCCTGGTATTCAAAATACATTTTTGTATGTTTGGACTCCAAAAAAGAAAAATGGAGTCGAAAATAATAGCAAAGGTTTTTTGCCAAGTTAATAGTTATCAAGTTATTAACAATAAAGAAAAACTAATCAGAGGCACGCGTTAGATATCCAAGAGTGTGTGTGTGTAAACAAGTTCAGGTCGCATTATTAATGATTCGTTTACTCTTGCAGTAGGTTGTGAGTGACTGGTGCAGCTCCACACTAGAATTATCCTGAATTCTAGTAGAATTCCCTAGAAATCTGAAAAATTCCACTCAAAATTAGTAAAAGGCTCATGGATACTGCTGAATTCTGTAGAAGTCTGTCAAGTTCTGAAAATTCTCAATAAATCTGTAGAATTGTTTAGAATTCTTGTGGAATCCTCTAGAATTTTTTCGGAATCGTCTAGAAAACTGTGAAACTCTCTTGAAATCTTTGGGAGGCTCGTGAATACTACTGAATTTTGTATAGTATCTGTGGAATCCCCGTGAACTTTTGTGATACTCTCTAGAAATCTGCAAAATTCTTTTGGATTCTTGTACAATACTCTAGAAATATGTGAAATACTCGTCAATTCTCCAGAATTCTCTAGGAATGTATTTAATTCTCTTGAATAATGTGGAAGACTCGTAAATACCCTTCATTTCTGTAGGAGTCCCTTCAGTTACAGAGAATTTTCTGAAAACCTGTGGAATTCCCGTGAACCGTTTGGAAGGCCCTAGAAATCTGTGAAATTTTCGGAAATCCCTCCAGAATTCTCTAGAAATATGCGAAACCCTCTCAAATCTTGTAAACGGTTCATAGATTCTGTTTAATTCTGTAGAAGTCTGGAATTCTGGAGAATGGTCCTGAAATCTAGTCTGAAACTCTGGAGGATCATCCTGAAATTTGTAGAATACTTGTGAAATGTGTAGAAGACTAGTTATTCAAATCCAAATTCTCCTTATTCTTCTACAAAACATTGCTTACAGATTTCAGAATGATTCTCCAGAAATCGAGACTCCTAGAGAATTGAATAGTATTCACAAGCCTTCTAAAGAATTTAAGAGAATTCCAAGAACAACTAAGGAATTCTAGGCCATTTGCGAGAATTTTACATACTTTCAGAGAATCCTGCAAGAATTTACGAGAATTTCACTGATTTCTGGAGACATACACAAGAGTTTACGGGGATTTCACAGATTTTCAAAAAATTCTCTGAAATTGAAGGGACTTATACACAAATGAACAGTATTTACAGGTCCTCTGCAGGAATCGACAGATTTTCAAAAAAGTCTAGGAAATTCATGAGTATTTTACATATTTCTAAAGAATTCTACAAGGGTTGAAGGAAATCATACGGATGATCGGAGAATTCTATGAAACTAAATAGACATAAATATAATTCAAAAGTATTAAAAAGTCGTCTACAGAATTTAGTAGAATTCCATGAATTACTTGGGATCCCTAGGAAACTTACGAGCATTTTACATACTGTCAGTGACATCTGCAAGAATCTACAGGAATTTTAGAAATTTCTGGAGACTTCCACAATAGTTCACGGGGATTCCTCAAATTCTACAGATTCCACAGATAATACACAATTCAACAGTATTTACAGATTTCTAGAGAATTCCACAAGAATTCTAAATAATTTTACAGATTTTTGAAAAGCTTCCAGAAGTGGAGAGATTTCTACAGAATTCAGAACGTTTTAGGAAAAGATATTTTCTCCAATTTTTGTATATCGCTGAAGTGTGAAACTGCACCAGTCACTCACAACCTACTGCAAACGTAAACGAATTTTTAATAATGCGCCCTGAACTTGTTTATGCACACACTCTCGGATATCTAACGCGTGATATCTAACGTTATTCTTTATTGTTAATAACTTGATAATTATTAACTTGGCGGAAAAACTTTATTATTATTTTCGATTCCATTTTTTTGGGGGGGAATCCAAAAATACAAAAATGTATTTTGAATACCAGGACCACCTGTATAACATAGAAATTCTTCTGTGACAAACATTATTACTCTTGGAAGTTTGTTTGAATTGAAGTTATAAATGAACCTAAAATTCTATCATAAAGTGATGTGAAAATTTCAACAATCTTATGATAAGATGCAATTAAATAGCCCAAGCGGGAAACAGAGTGCTCCTTCTTTCATATAAAAAATTATATCAGCAAATGTATGCTCGTATGAAGTTGGTTGGAATTGAAAAATGTCCACTCTATCCCATTAGATGATGAGAAAAATGAAAAAGTGTGAAGTACGATGTATTGCGAGGAGTAACTCGTTGGATGATTTATTACCTCCTGCGGTATCGGGATCAATTATTCTGGCCGAATGATCGTGTAGGTATCTTCCACAGGCTTCAGCTGGGTCAATTATTGAAAATAATACACATCTCTTATTTCTATATCAAACGTTACGTCAACGCATTGACACTCCTTCACAAATATCTGTTCGTTTCGGGTTTCTGTAACTCAACGTTTCTAAATCAATCGACGTCAAACTGACAATACATTATTCTCTCGCCAGTCCGTTATTTATTGAGAAACTACTGGACTTTCGTTTCCGGTACCGATGGTAGAGTCACGGTGTTTTGGGTAGTAAACATAAAGAGTGGAACATGAGAGGAAGAGGTAAGGGAAGTGATTTAAGACAAAGGAGCAAAAATAACGGTAGAAACAGAAAGTATAATAGGAAGGATTGAGGGAGGGAGGGAAAGCATGTGTTTGGTGACACTAGGAAGTGAGGAGGATAGATTCGAAAAAATGGAGAGAAAGAAATTGCTGGAAGGAAGGACAGAGAGAATCGTAGAAGATATGACGCGGCAGGAGAGGAAAAGGAAATGGGAGATATGGCAAAGTGTATGGGAAGAAGGGAGGAATGCTAGCAGGGTTATAATAGGGAGGAATAGAATATGGGTGAACAGAGAGTTGAGAATTTGGGACGAAGAAGAAGAAAAATAAAAGCACATCAAACAAGGCAAGGAAGAGAGGAACAAAAAGTACAGCGGAATGAAAGTAAGGAAAACGCGGCGGGGTTTACAAAAGATAAGAAAGACTGGGAACGAGGGCAAGAGGAGCGGAGAGGATGAAAAGGAAGTTGGTGTAGTGTTCTTGAATGTGGCAGGATAAAAAAAAAAGGATAAAGGAATCTGTGAAGATTCGGAGAAGTGGAACGTAATAATGTTGTGTGAGACACGGGAAGACGAAAAAGACTGGGAGGAATTGGAAAGAAAGGTACCAAGACTTATGATAAGGAGAATTGAAGTGGCGTGCAAAAGGGCAGCAGTGGTATGCGTTTACAGGGGAAAGGGGAAGAGGAGGGATGGGAAATTATAAGGAGGTAGATAGGAGAAAAAAGAGAGGGTCTAGTATTGATTGGAGGTGACCTGAATGCGTGGACTGGAAATCAGGGAAGGGAGGTATGGGATGAACAGGAGGAGCAATAGCAAAATTTAAAGGAGGTCATCAACATTCTAGAGGTGAGAAGGGAGGAGGAAAGGTAAAAAAAGGTAAACATGGGGGCTGGGGAAGAGAAAAATGGAAGGAATTCGAAGAAAAAATGAAGAATGAGATATATAATAATATACATAAAAATATAATAATATAAGAAATATACAAATATATACATATATATTCGGTTTGGTTCGATTCCTTTGGCATCGAACTGATGGGCCTATGACAAAGCCACCGAACGCGTCCTCAGGTTGTGGATAGAGGGTCCCTGTGCCAAGGGTGTATGCTGAATACGGTTACGAAAACTAACAAGCAGTCGCGGACAATTGTCCAGGGATGGTCCCGAAGTGGAAAACCCCAAGCTAAGGTGTAAACAACCGTGCTGAAAGCTGAATGGCGCCTGGATGTGGTGACCTTAACACTCCGTTTGGCACATGGGTCCAGCCAGACCTTTTGCGATATAACTTGTTTTTTTAATAATCTTCTGATTGAGCTAGCGACCTGAAACTCCCTGACTTTTCCTATAATTTCATTTGCTTTCATTAGAAACAAAAACTGGAAGGATAAATGCTATATGAGAATAATTACAGGAATATTTATTTCAATATCCATTGGTTTGGCACATGGGGTCTGGCCAGACCCCTTTATATTTTATATGGGAATCTTTGAAATGTATTGCTCGAAAAGCAGAACTGGCGCAGCACTTGGCTCCGCCATTTCCGAAAATAGTTCCATTTGATGCTTCAAGATACCAAAAAAAGTTTCATCCCCCTGGCTCTTCCAGATCACCCCCGTTTTCTACCCCTAAGATCCAAAAAAACAAAAATACACTAAAAAAACTCCCAAAGTCGCAAACCTAAAATTTTATGATTGAAAATAGTTCCATTTGATGTTTCAAGATAATAAAAAAAGTTTCATCCGCCTAGATCTTTCGGAACCCCTCGTTTTCTATCCCTAAGATCCAAAAAATCGAAAATACACTAAAAAAATGTCCAATGCCCGAGTCCTAAAATTTTATGACTGGAAATAGTTCCGATTGATGTTTCAAGATAATAAAGAAACTTTCATCCCTCTAGCTTTTCCGGGAACCCTCATTTTCTACCCCTAAGATAAAAAAAAGAAAAATATATATATATACTGAAAAAATGCCCAAAGTCCCAGATACTATAAAAAGTTTCGTCCCATTAGATCTTCTGGAACACCCTTTTTTTCTACCCGTAAGATCCGAAAAAATCGAAAATACACTAAAGATTTCCTAATTCCCAGACCTAAAATTTCATGATTGAAAATAGTTCCATTTGATGTTTCAAGATATCCCCAAAAGTCTTATCCAGCTCTATTTGAAGATCCTTTTTTTTCACCCCCAGACATATTATCTGTGGAATGATAGAATTAGTTGTAACTACTCAGGCACCAGAAGGAGGTACGACTTTTCTACCTTGCCACAATTCATTTTCTGTATACCGCATTTTATTCTTATCTACAGTTATAAATGTGATAAAGAAAAATGAACGGTAAAATAATGCAATAGTTTTCCAAGCTAACTGTAACACGCTACATCCAAAAAAATATAATATCAAGAAAATAGGTTTCAATATAATGTTTGTCCCATAGGTAAATATCTAGGCACTGAGTTTTCAGGATGTTCTATAGTTATCCTAAATTAAAATATTACCTTCTTTCAAAGTCATGCACGGAATCGCGGAACATATTCCTATTGTCGATTCTAACTTCTTGTGTACAGATTTAAGAATTGTTATTAAGAGATTTTTTTTTGTAGGTAGAGGTTGCAAGTCAGGTTTTTTCCATTTCCACGTAAGTAGGTAATTAATTAAACATATGAGAAAGTCACAAGGATGAAGAAAAAACCAAAAATATACATCTGCATACTGTATAAATGTATATCAACACACTTGCAGAAATGAAACATTTCAATATTTCCATACATTTGCATGCATATATACAGGGGTCTAGCCAGACCCCATGTGCCAAACCGAAGGTT
>WSXT02040538.1:0-13356 GCA_011762715.2 Neuroterus valhalla | reverse complement strand
AAAAATTCGTACTTTTGCATGTTCAGAAATTTGACTTTTTTCGTTTATCAAAAACGTTTGTAACTTCAGTTTCATAAATATTAAAAGGATTCTGGAAAACGGCAAAAATAGCAAAAGGTTGGGAAACTGCAGGAACAATGCCGATATTTAAAGGGGGGTCGAAGATGATACGGGTGAATTACAGAGAATATCACTGCTAGACACCGGCTATAAAATCTTAGCAGCAATTATGGATGAGAGGATTCGAGAGTGGATGGAAAAGAAGGCTCTATACAAAGAGAGTCAGGCTGGTTTAAGAAAAAAGAGATCCACAGGAGATCAAGTCTTTGCCTTAAACTGCCTTGCTAATAATAAGCTGAAAAGGGAGGGTGGAAAACTCTATGTTGCATTCGTTGACTTTGAAAAAGCTTTTGACATGGAGGATAGAGAAATCCTCTTAAAAAAATGATTCAAGCTAGGTATAAGAGGTAGGGTGCTAGATATGATTAGAGAAATATATATCGTAATATTGAATGAAGTTATAACGGAGGAAGGGGTCACAGATTGTTTTGGAACCAATAGGGGAGTGAGGCAAGGATGTCCGCTGAGCCCAACACTCTTTAATATCTTCATAGATGACATAGACGAAATCTGAGAAAGAAAGAATAAGGGCGGAACGTTGTTGGTCAAAGAACAGATCTTTGCTTTGAAATTTGCAGACGATCTAGCGATTTTGGCAGATTTCCCGGAAGGACCTACACAAATGTTAAACTCTTTAGAGGGCTACGTAGGCAAAAACAAACTGTAAGTGAACGTCACGAAATCAAATGTGATCTTTAGAAATAGAGGTAGGAAAAAGAGTGCAACAGAGGAGTGAAGGTTCAACGGAGAAAAATGAGGGGTTGTGGAGGAATTTAGATATTCAGGCTACTGGTTTCCATTTGGAGGGAAACACAGAACAAATGTGGCTAGAATGGTAGTTCAAATAAAAAATCAGCAAATGCGCCATGGAGTCTTAAAAAGAGCAAGAATAGGAGGTTTGGGCGAGAGACTCTACATAATGAACGTTCTAGTTAAATCAGGAGGGCTATAATGAGTAGAAATCTCGGGGTTGGGAAAAATGGAATGAGATGGAAAGGGCTCATGGGAGGTACATGAAGATAGCGATGGGATTAGACAGAAACACGCCAGATTATATCTGGAAGATGGAATCTTGCAGATTTATTCTTGAAATCTAGGCAAGAAAAACTTGGGAAGGATAGACAAGTCTACCTACTGTAAGGGACATGGTAAATGGAAAACTGAGATGGGCAGAGAAAAATTTCGGGAAACCAAGGACTTAGAATACTTGATAAAAAAACAGTGGGGTAGACTTCGGTGTGGAAATTTCGGTAAGTCAGGCGATAAGGGGTCAAGGGAGCTAAATTGTAGGCCTTTCCAGAGTAAAGTTGAGGATATGGAGCACAGATGAAAATGTACACGGGCAGAGGAACTGATTGACAAGAGATGGGTAGAAGAGGTAGAAAGATGATTAGAAGAGGGGGAGAACATATAATTTGAATCAAAATTTTATGACACAATGTTAGGGTAACCGATTCCCGGTCTCTGCAGATATGCTAGAGCATTTGAACGTTTATCAAGAAAAAAGTAGAGAATGATGAGTGAGCGGAATCAAAGAATCAGTATTATTCAATCCTTATGTTAGTTATTAGAAGTGTGTGCATTTTGTATAATGTTAAACTCTTTACATATATTTACCAACAGTTCAAATCATGACAATGATGGGCTCATGACAAAGCCACCAAACGCGTCCTTAGGTTGCGGACAGAGGTTCCCTGTGCCGAGGGTTTCTGCTGAAATGGTTACGCAAACTAATAAGCAGTCGCGGGCAATTTTCCGTGCTGAAAGCTAAAGGGCACCTGGTTGTGTCATCCTTCGCGGTGTTTCCAGGATACCGGTCGATCTTCTGGATCATGCAGCCTTACTCTTCCACACGGGGATATGCGAGGGCATGGACCATGCCTTCCCTAGCTACTTGTGAGAATAATTATGGAAACACAAAACCCAAATCCAATTATGAATGCGATTCAAAATGATCGAATGCGCAGAGCACCGGACAAAGGTTCGACCAGTATTGCCAATCGTTTTAGAGTTCGGGGTGCTGAATAAGATGGAAACACGATGACGAACCGGCGAGAAAATCGACATTCTTTATGGACGGATCAACTTGATAATCACCTGCTTAGTTGCTACGATGCCAGCACTGTCCCTAACCGCAGAGGTTAGGTGACGCACCTGAACACTCTGTCGTCCTAGAAACACCCAGAGCTCTTGCACCTTTCACAACAATTGTTAAGAAACCGTGCCGTTAACCTCGCGCGAACAAGAGATGTACGCGGAACGCTTCCTCAACAGCTGCAAGAACAAGCCGCAGACGAAAATCAGGAAGCGAAATTGAGACCAACTGCTGAAACAAGGCCCCCCTTGAGAGACGATGGCGATTTTAGGACAAGGGGAAACATTAAAGTTCAGGTTCCTTCCAAGCCCCATGATCTGGCTGAAATGGATGCTACCCTTTGTGAAGATCTCTCAGGAAATTCCGACCTCTGGACGATCACTTGTTCAGTTTATAATGCGTCAAGAGTTTCGACTGATTCAAACCGAAGGTAAAAACCAACGATTGATGAAAAGACTTAACAGCGCTCGCATCAACTAAACAAGAAATTGGGTGTGCAATACAAAATGCATTCCGTATGCAGTGTGTAATTGACTACATCAAATCTGGTAAGCCTTTTACGGCAAGGGTCCGAAAGTTCGATCATGAAATGAGGAACCAGCATCACATAATGAAAATGTCAAAACTGATAACCATCAAGCAGCGCATTGCTAACAAAATGAAAGTATTATCTGACGCAAGGAAGAGAATTAACAAGAGGGAGGGATGAGTCAGGGAGAATCAAAAGTTTCTCGCTGACCCATCGCGCCTCTCTAGCGATCTTCCTGTTTTTGTAAAAAAAAAAAAAAAAAAAAAAACACCAAAGTCCCAAGAAATCGAGACATTTTGGAGGGAGATTTGTGAAGTAAAACATCAACTGAATGGAGGCAATGAGAGCATCATACGTTCCAAGGAGCTGTGCAATAACCTCATAATATCCGAGAGGGTATTGCTACCAATCACGGCTAAGGAGGTAAAGAAAGTATTGATGGCACGAAGAACTTCTCCGCTGCTGTTCCAGATTGTATCAAGAACTTTTGGTGGAAGAAGTTCACTTCTACACACCAACATCTGTCCCGCATCTTTCCTCATACTTAAAGTCGGAGATTCCCATTCCGCAGTGGCTGGTGTTAGGACGAACTGTACTCCTACAGAAGAAAGGCGACTAGTTCAACTCAAAAGACTACATGCCAATAGTTTGTCTGAATACGGTGCATAAGATCTTTACATCTATCCTGAATGACAGGATTGTTCGGATAATTTGACCTGTATGTAGTGAAATTTACGAACAACGAGGGTCAAAAAGAGGCGCAGCAGGCTGTCCGGAAAACCTGCTGATCGACAGGAGTGTCTGCAAAGATGCTGCAAACCACAAGCGTTGTCTGTCGATGGCCATGATTGATTACCAGAAAGCTTTTGATTCAAGTTCCCATAGACTTATCATCTGTCTGTTGAAAAACTTGAAGGTTCATTCATATAAAGTAGGATGCAGCAAGAGATTAATGCCCCTCTGGAAGACCAGATTTACTTTTACTTCTGGAAAACATCGTCTGACTACTACTACCAACAGTGTCACTTTCCAGAGAGGTGTTTTTCAGGGTGACGCAATAAGCCCTTTTCTCTTCTGCATCACACTATTGCCACTATCTCTCGCACTCGGCGATTCTCATGTGTACCTCTGTGGCGGAACTAATGTTCGTGAGCATAAGATCACTCCATATATTTTATATGGATGAATTGAAGATCTATGCTTCTGGAAGAGAAGACCTGGAAGACGCTCTGAGTATCGACAGGAGGTACACACGAGAAATTGGTATGGACTTTGGATTGGATAAGTGTGCCAAGATTCATCTGGAACGTGCACAAACAGCAGGTATAGATAGGGACCCTGAGCTTGTGGACGGAAGTGCTATGTTGTGGACGGAAGTGCTATATGACACCTTAGAGCTGGAGAGACCTATAAATACCTGGACGCGCCTGAAAGCCGCATTCAGGATACAAAATCAGTAAAAGAGATTCTCCAAAGCAGATACAAACACCTGCTCAAGACGATGCATATAAAGAAAAGCTTGCAAATCAACTCGTCCGTTCCGCGCTTATACATCGCACGCCGTAAAGGCGGACGCGGACTTCTCAATCTCCAATGTCTATACAACCGAATCATCTTGAGTACTGTTCATATCATCGCGAACGGTAGAGATCCTCTCCTGGCAATGGTCGGGAATCACGGAATGAGTGGGGAAAGAGCGTTCCTTTCCAAAGCCGCGGAGCAAGTAGCTGAAACCCTCGGCCTGAACCTCAACATCAGGAGTGGCTTCCTAAAACAACATGAAGACGAGGTGATACACGGAAACTCATACAAAATTGTAAAAGATCAATCCTTGTCACATGAGTCAACGTTTGCTTTCCTCAAATCAACTGGACTCAATTCAGGAACAGAGTTTTATTTTCGCGTATCAGGAGGGTGTGATTTCCACCTCAGCATACCGTAGGAGCATATTACGTCAAGAGTTTTCCAGCGATAGGTGCAAGGCGTGTCTTAGACTCCCTGTGCACCTATGGCATACAATATCCAATTGCCCTATTCACGCAGGAACGACGTATTTGTACAGACACAATGCTGCTCTGAGAGTGTTTTAGCACCATCTTTTCTGCTCTTACGTCGTTGGCCGCGACCCTGCTCTACCAAACGCTCCAAGGGTGATAAGAGTCTACTGTTGAAGACAAGGAGTGCTGAATTGATTGGAACTACGATTCCTCGACAATAGCCCCTATCCAGAACTCAAGACCTGACATTGTGCTCCTTGCCAAACGTGACCAAACTATGTTTGTGATCGAATTCTCGGCCCCGGCTGACTTATACATCAAAGGCGAAGAACCCAAGAAAAAGGAAGGGTACAAAGATCTCAGATAACACCTGCAGCGCCATCCTCAAGGATATTCGGTCAAATTGATCGTTCTTAACATCGATGCTCTCGGAGGTGCGACGCCTTCACTGGTTAGTAACCTGAAAGCCGAAAAATATGCCGTGGACTACGGGATGGATGCAAAGAGCAGTCATACTTGGGTCGCTCCGTGTCCTCAAGACACACGAGGGTTTCAACGGCCCTTCGTTGTGATATTCTCGTGCATGTGGTCACTCATCACACGGTCGTGAGACGTGGCCATAGGTGTATTTTACCGCGGTTCAACTGGGAGCTTGTGTTATATTTCCTGAATGACACTTGCTCCCAGGTGGACCCTGAGGTGGTTTTTCAATCAATATTTCAAATATATATCAACTTGTCCATTAATGATTGGAAGTTTATCGTCATTCTTTATTCAAAAATGTGTTTGTTGTGAATTTATTTAATTAGTTGAGGATCCATCATTTGTGTCGAATTTAACTTTTTTGTTGGAGATTTTTTTATTTTGTTTAAAGTTATTCTATCCTGTTGAAAATTCAATTATTCCATATAATGTTGGAAAATTATTTTTTCACATTCTCATCATATAATGAGAAGGTATTGGTTTTATGTGAAAATTGACTTTCGCGGAATTTATGAAATCTCCACGTTTCGAGACCTCCTGATTCCGAAAAAATAGTTTTTACGTTGGTGTCTGTCTGTCTGTTGTCGTCGTCGTCGTTGGTGTCAGTATACTACATAACTTTTGAGAGACTAATCGGATTGGATTTCCCTTTGGCACACTTTTTTAAAACCGGAAAAGAAAGGACGAGTTCGTTAACCAGCAATTTTGGATGAAAAAAGTGAAGAGGGGGAGCATTTTGAACATTTTTTTGGACTTCTTTTCCAAGACTCACAAATCGTAAGTACGGTTTCTTGTAGTAGGTGAAAAATGAAACAATTTATCCTTATGATTCTTTTTTATAAAAACAAAATTGTTAGACTTGTGACATTTTCTAAATTCAAAAATGTAAACGAAAATTAGAATTTTTAGCCAAATAAAGCAAGATTGAAAAGAAAGTCAGAAAGAAAAAATGTTTCTTCTTGGGAGCCCTCCAAAATGGTGAATACAACTCTTTGGATTTTCTCAAAAAATCGAAAATCAACATTTTGATCGCACAAAAAAATGAAAAATAATCTGTAAACTCGATAACTTTCGAAAGAAAGATCATATCCGATCGTAATTTGGCACCCATTTTCAGGGATCAAAAATACAAGTCGTGTTCGTTACCCATCTGTTTTGGATCAAAAATAAAAGAGGGGGAGCATTTTGAAAAAATTTTTTGGACTTTTTTTCCAAGACTCAGAAACCGTAAGAAAGGTTTTTTGTAGTAGGTAAAAAATGGAACAATTTATCGTTATGATTCTTTTTTATAAAAACAAAATTGTTAGAGTTATGGTATTTTCAAAATTCAAAAATATAAAAGAAGATCAGAATTTTTAGCCAAACAACGCAAGATATGAAGAAAAGTTTGAAGAAAAAAATGCTTCTTCTTGGGAGCCCTCCAGGGTGATCTTTACAACTTTTCGAATTTTCTCAAGTAATCGGAAATTTAAATTTTAGTCGCACATAAAATAATGAAAAATATAAAGATTCATTTTTTGGTCAAGCTATGCAATGTACGGGAAAATATAAATGAACTAAAATTGTGCACCAAGAAAAGATTTACAAATTTGATAAAAATAACTTTTCTGTAGGACAAGTAGTTTTTGCTCTATTTATAAAAAAAGCATGTAAAAAATGAAAAATAAAATGGACTTTTTGACAATTGACAAAAGCTTAGGAAAAATCAAATAGACGCAAGTTCTTTACCAGGGAAATATCTTTAAATGTGTTATCAACTTCTCTAACAGGATTTATAGTTTTCATTCCGATCAGGAAAAAATAACTATTAAAATTAAATAATAAAATTTTTGAGAAAATGACTAAGGCTAACACAGAAGATTGATTGAGAAAAGTTGTTCACCCGAAAAATATCTGTAAATCTGTTTTAATATTTCTCATTGGACGCGTAGTTTTCGTTTCAATCGTAAAAAATGAAATTAAAAATTATAAAATTGAATTTCTAGGAAAACTAAACATGTGAAAAAAATTAGGTAACAAAACTTCTCTACCGTTTTGGACAAACATTGATCGAGTGCGCAGCAGGAGACACGCGATGAGAATGTATTCGTTAAAGCCAGAGAAGCTTTAACAAAAGAGAACTCACACTCATCAAATAAAATGTAGTCGACATTTCGTTTTTGAGTTTCACAAGCTTTTTATGCAACTGCAGGGAGGTACAAAAGCGGAGCGCGAGTTGAGATGACCATCAACGAAGCGCGCGATGAGAATATGCCCGCGCAACGGGCAGATTTTTTTTTAGTTAAAACGATCTATTTCGGTGAAAAGTGGTCCTGTTCGGTAGAAAATTCTGTTATTTTTGTAGAAAATAAAACTGTTTTCGAAGAAATTCGCCTTTTTGGCTTGAAAATCCATAACAATGTAATTGTGATTTGTTTTGTTTTTCAGATGAAGAATCTTATCTGGTTAAAAATTATTTTTTTTTTTTTAAATTCAAGTTTGGTTAAAAATTAATTTTTCTGATGGAGGGTTTAATTATTATGTTGAAAATGTACCTTTCCTAATAGGATTGAACTGGGCTTGATTCAATATGAAAACATTTTTTTGTTTGAAATAATAACAATCACATTTTTCTTAGACGATTCATCTCTCTATAATTTCATTAAACTGTTTTTTTTTTAAATGTTGCGTCCATTAGGATATTAACTATAATTTTTTTCGTTGAGAATTAACCTTTGTTTGTTGGAAATTTAACTGGTTTCTTCAAAATTAAATGTTTTCTTGGAAAATGTAACTATATAATACAAAATGGACTAAAAATTCAAAGGTCTCCTGAAAAATGATCTTCTTTGACTCCAAAAATCAACGATTCGGGTGAAAATGCGACTTTCTTCATATTCATCCATTCAGTTAAAAATTCAACTGTTCAGTTTATCATCAATTCTTCGCTGCTGAAAGTTGAACTATCTGGTAGGAAAATGATTATTGCGGGTTTAAACATTCAATTATTTTCTTGAAAATCGAACTTTTTGGTTTGCGAATTTGGATCCTTTGCTACGAATTCGTCTTTTTGAAATAGAAATTCCTCTGTTTACAATTTAGGTTGCTTCTCTTTGTATGGAAAATATAACATGCATCTGACTAATGCATCTTTTCGGCTTGAAAACTCTACTGTATTTGGTTTGATTTTAATGTTTTTTGTTGAAAATTCAGCAATTTTTTGAAGAATCAGCTTTTTTGGTTATGAATAATGTTCGTTTTGGTCGAAACTTGAACTATTTCATTGGAAATGTAACATATTTTGACTTTCTATTTGGACACGGTGGCAACACACCAGGCTTCGAAACTTTCATTACCAACGGAGGTTGACAGTTCAGTTGCGTTTGACAAGGCTACTCGAGGCTGGCATGGCAGTGCACGCCAACGACCGCCATTCAACATGTATGGAGAAGTCGATTTTCAGGCGCAAGAATTACTTGATTTTAAATTTGAACAAAAGAAGAAAAATATCACGATATTCGGAAAAAGAAGGCCGAACGAGCACCCATTAGAGTCTATAGATGAAGTGGGACAAACATTACAACAAACAATTCATCATTTTAAGAGAAATATGGCTTTAGCGAAGAGCCTATCCTTGATAAAGCACCTTAAGTGTCTGAGTGGCAGCCCGGGCTATAAGTGTCAATAAAGCATGCAATAATTCTTGCATGTGATCTTACCTGTTTTGTCTTAGGAGGTATACTTTCGTCAATATGTGGCACACTGGGTTCCGGCTGCTTTTTAGGTGTTGTATCTATTGTGTTATGTTGAGTGAAGTCTGGAAAAATAAACAGTAAAATTTACTCATATCAACGTTTCGTGTTTTTGAAACTGTTCCAAATTTTTGAGATTCTAAAAAATAAAAAATTCGAATCCTACTAGAAGAGTTCGAGTCACAAACAAACGCAAGCTAACTATCACAGAGTTTGATTCTTGAGATTCTCCTGCTTTGATTTTAAGCATCTACTCAAGATTATTCATGCTATTATGCTGTAATATTTATGTTTCAGTGCATGATCGAACAATTGTATCGTTATCGTTTGAAAAAGAAAACCTTTAGGCACAGCCCAATAAGTTTCAGATCTTACGCATTCTCGATCTTGAATTGGAATTTTCAGGGTAAATCTTTTTAGCCAAGGCAGGGTTCTGAGATTAACTCAACAAAACTGGCAGACTCAGAAAGAGCATGATATGTAACTCTACTTTTTCGAATTAATGGACTTTCTCACACTTCGACGAATTTAAGTAAAATAAAAGGTCAATTCATATGAATCCAATTGAGGCATCTCTAATATACTTGCATCAATTGCGATATCTGTTGATCAAACAATTTTTCTATGAAAAACAGATTTTCGAAACATAAAAAAATGCTTAATGAAAAAGGGTAATAAATATTTCAAGAAATACTACCGTCAATTCTGCGATTTCAGTGGTCAAAATAAGCCTACTAATTTTGACCAACTTATCCGCAATCGTCTTCAAGTTATCGTGTTCAAAAGAAACTGTGACCTACAAAATATTGCCTCTTAACAATTTTTTGGCAGGACTCGTGGTTTTGATTTTAACCATCGAAAATCTATGAAAAACAAAAATGTCTGGCGGGAATCGAGCGCGAAGCGCGAGTATCATGATGAGACTATGTACCTAAAAGCATACAAAGCTTTGAGAAACGTTATCTTTACCTGTAATCAATTACGTGGTAGACTCAACATATGGATATCAGGCCTAACAGTCCCTATGTGATGAAAATAGGGACCAAAAGGTACTCTTCATCACACTCACAGGGTACTTTTTGGTACTGACAGGGTACCTTTTTTGAAAAAATGGGACACGGAAAAAATTAGTATGGAAGCATAAGCTCGTAGTACAGGGTGAATTGAAGGTTTGATATAGTTTTTATTTTATTACTAGTTTCCTGAAAAGTCGGTGCATGAATGAAAAGCATAAAACATTTGACCTGCATAAATAACAATGAGTTATAAACTTTGGTGAGGAAAAGTTCTTAGTGATGATAAAAAAATTAATTTATCGATCGGATTGTAAAAATATAATTTGGATATTGAGCTTTTCAAGTGTACAGATCTAAGAATACTTTCGATTCAGTCCACTCATAACTATGCAACTCTAATGTAATTATCAACCT
Organism: Neuroterus valhalla; assembly: GCA_011762715.2. NCBI lineage: Eukaryota > Metazoa > Arthropoda > Insecta > Hymenoptera > Cynipidae > Neuroterus > Neuroterus valhalla. The sequence continues at coordinate 2,971 of WSXT02040538.1, read as the reverse complement.
TTTATGCATAACATAAATGCTAGTCATCTAGATTTCAGTCTTGAAATTAAAAAGTAAGAGTCTCTTCACGTAATAATAGTCTTTTCTGTCTCATCATAAATAAAAATAAATTCAAGGCAAAAATGAAATAACGCTTCTGTCGTAATATTTTGTACCTTTTATCAGGATATTTGCAATATTACTAATAAGATTAGAATTATCGACGAATATCACAATATCGTCTATTAGCTCTCGTTTTTATGGGCTTACGAAAATGTTACAAAAAAATGTAAAACAGGAAGCTCTTATGACATGCTTTTTTCCATCACAGAATTTATAATGCCAGATTTTCTTGACCGTATATCGGACTGTAACTTGTCTACTTTGTTACTTTTCAATTTTTTTCACTCAATTTTTCTAAACTCTCAACAATGTTCGTCATTGCTGTACCTGTAACGCCCTTCTTGATAGAATATTCATTTCTGTTATTAATCCTACGTAAGACTCTTCTAAATAAAGCTGAAAGATCGATTAATTTGAGTTCTTTCTGAAAGTGCAAGAGCATTCTTAACGACTAGTTTTAGTACATAATACCTCGGATTTCCTTGACCATGAAGAGAAAATATATTCTAACAATAAGTGTCTATTCGTTCATCTTTAGTCAACACAAATTTTACAGATTCATCGAATTGTAGTGGTTTCCATTCACGGTATAAGAGAGCAATATCTATGTCATGAAGTGGCAATAGATTCGAAATTTTTGAGATTAAGTTCCGCTTTCGGGATTTTTTATATTTTTATGCACTTCTTTCCGAGATGGGAACGGAGCAGACGCTCCGTTTCCAAGTTCAAATTTTAAATTTTACATAATAACAAACTACTGATACACAGCACAATATCAACAATAGAAATATAATTTGGAAATCTGAATAAACAGTTACAATTCATGCCAAAAACTCTTTACAAAATATTTTGAAACCTGAATAACTCAATGGGAAATTCACGATGGAAACTATTTTTGGAAATCTCAACCCTCCCACATCTATGGGATAACTGTTTAACTCTATTGATCGGTCTCGATTATTGACATAGTAACACAAGATCTGATGAGGAGGACCTGCTGGTTCTCGAAACGTTATCGTTGTTCATGAAATTTCAAATTTGGAATAAAAGAATTTTAGTCTGGAAGATGTCGGATTACAAGGTTTAAGGCCTTCATTCATTGAAACACTTCTTTTGTATTATATACATTACTTGTATCGTCGAAAAGCAAAGAAAAAAGCATGTTAACATGTTGCACATCATCTAGCATTTATTTATGAAAATATGGCCCTAAAGCTTCGGTAATCAGGTATTGTGCTTTGCTAGGAGATACTGAAAATTGCTCTGAGATGCTATTCGGAAAAATGACCTGAACTAGTTCTTTCTTTCCCGAAAACGATACGACGGAACTGCTACTGGCAAAATGGCTTAAGACGAGCTCAGGGTACCGTGGACTACCTGGAGGCTCAATTGACCTTTTCTATTGTGTGATGCCCGGCTCGAGCTCGTCGCGTCTCGGAAGGGGACCGTGCTCAACCTGCGGATCCCCCATACGGGCGATGAGAACGACTCGAACGACTGAGAACGACTCGAACGACTCATGTCTGGTTTCCTTCTCAGCGGGCATGATTTCTTTAAAATCACAATATGTGCTGTAATGCAATTCACATGAGGAGCGTATAAAAGCAGAAAGATGAGAATTTTACGAGGATTTTGTAATTCTACTCTTATATGCTCGAAGTGCGCCATTGAACAAAATAAAAATTGACTGGCGGATATCACTCATCAGCAATGCCCAAAAAGAATGTTTCAAGTTGAATAGTTTCTGATTAAATACTCGGAAATTCCACACTTCAATTTTTTTCAGCCCAATAATTTTAATTCGGGAGGGTTATGAATTGGATGTTCTTTAAACGAGTACATGAATCTCTGATTTCAAAATTGAACATTTTTAAAGAGAGTTTAATTGCTAAATGGTAGGAATTGAAATTGAGTAATTTTTTATTCGAAGCGTTCAAACTCGAATAATTGCAGATCATAATTCTGTAAAATAAGACTTTTCCAGTGGAGTAGGTTCGAATTATTTTTGAATTTATGAAGTATTTGAAAAGAAACATTTTTTTGCGTTCAAAATTTTAGAGTATGCCCTTAAATTGAAATTTAAGAAATTAAACTGAAAAATTGGGCAAATCAGAACATTCCAAATTAATCATGGGATTAAGGAGTAATGAATAGTTCTGAATAATCATCTTTCAACATTCCAAATCTGGAGATCAAAATTTCTTAGAAAACAACAATTTCAAATTGGGAGAATGTATTCTCGAATAAAAATCGTTCACAATTGAATAATTTTATATTGGAAATCCCGAATGGAGAGGTTTCCAAATCTATCAGAATTTTTAGCTCTAAGTTTGAAAATAGACATCAATTACGCATTCAAAGTCTTTCAATTTGAAAGTGAATGAGTTTTAATCAGTATATGTCAAATATAAATATTTCTAGATTTACCTCTGAATCATAACATTTCGAAAAAAAAACTTTTCTCAAGAACGTTCAGGATTGTATAAACCCATAAAAGGAAAGAGAATAAATTACATTACATTACAATTGAGATGGGTGATGGGTGTGAGTTGGAGCTGTCCAGGGTATGTGTTAAGAGAGGAACTGGGAAGAGAGAAAATGATAGTGAAGCAACTAAAAAGGGCGTGGGAGTTTGAAGAGAAGTTGGATAGGGGAAAGGGAAGCAAAATTGCACAAATACGTCTAAGGGAGATTAGGAATAGAGAGAAAAGAGGTAATTCAGGAAGTTCAAGGTGAGAGTTAGAGAGACATAAAATGAGAAAAGAACAGGGCATGCAAGAAGGGGGGGGGGAGGGGATTGGCAGGAGTTAGAATTGGAGATGATGGTAAGACATGGAGAGGAGAGGTGGAGAAAAGTTATGGAATCAAA
>WSXT02040527.1:0-13357 GCA_011762715.2 Neuroterus valhalla | reverse complement strand
AAATCGTATCGAAAAAATCGATTTTCCCCACGAAAAAATCGATTTTTTCAAAAATCGATAGAAAATCAACATCCCTATTTTCTACACAAAAATGGATGTGCAGTGGTCATGAGCGGTCCAGTTTATACGTCGATGAGGTTTTCAAATCTATCAGGGGATATTTGATTGTTTATTTTACAAGAGAAGCGTAAAATTCAACTGCACTGAAAATGCCTGAAAGCGAGATTACGAGAATTTTCTCGTCTGTATGTTATTTTAAAGTATCAGAATAAAACTGCCACAGTAATCACTGCACTGTAGAAAAAGTGGTTGAAAATTACCACATTAATCAGTGGTCATAAAAATACCAGTTATTACTAAGGCAGTTTTATTCTGATACTTGGAAATCAAATACAGACAGGAAAATTCTCGTAACCTCGCTTTCAGGCGCTTTCAGGGCAGTTGATTTTACGCTTCTCTTGTGAAATAAGCAATCAAATATCTCCTGAAAATCTGAAGTTAGCTTTTTGCATGAAACAATGACACTATGCTTATGATTTTGCAATGTTTCGAATTAAATAGTTTCAGGTTAAATATTCGAGAATTCATATCGACAATTTTTTTCAGTTGAAAAATTTTAATTCGGGAGGGTGTTAAATTGACTATTTTCTAAACGAAAGAGTTGAAAAATGAATGATTTCGCAAAATATTAATATCAGATTTCAAAATTTAAAATTTTTAAAGAGAGCATAATTTTTAAATTATAGGAACTTAAAATATGTTATTTCTCATTCAATGCAAATTTTCAATTGTAATGCAATGTAATTTATTTTCTTCCCTTGTATATAAGGTTATACAATCTTGAACGTCGATTTGAAAACCTCTCCGTTCGAGATTACCAATATAAAATTATTCAATTCTGAATGATTTATATTCGAGAATCCATTCCCCCAATGTGAAATTGTGGTTTTTTATGAAATTTTGATCTGCGATTTATGAATACTAAAAGATAATTATTTTAAATTATTCGATACGCCATAATTCCATGATTAATTGCAAGAATTTTCTGATTTATACAATTTTTTAGTTTAATTTCTTGAATTTTAATTGAAGGTTATATTCTCAAATTTAAAACGCTATGAGCTGAAAAATGTTTATTTTCAAACACTTCATAAATTCAAAATAATTTGAACCTACTGCATCTGGAAGTCTTATTTTCCAGAATTGTGATCTGCAATTATTTGAGTTATAACGCTTTGAATCAGAAATTACATAATTTCAATTCCTATACCATTTTGAAATTGAACTCTCTTCAAAAATGTTGCATTTTGAAATCCGAGATTTATATAATTCGAAATCATTCATTTTTCAGCTCTCTTGCTCAAAGCTCATTAAATTCAAAACCATCTCCAATTAGAATTATTGAACTGAAAAAATTTATAGCATGGAATCTTCGAATATTTTATCAGGATTTATTCAATTTGAAATATTTTTTTTGGGCCCGTCAATTTATTCTGTTTAATGGCGCACTTCAAGCGCGTAAGAGTGGAATTACAAAATTCTTGAGAAATTCCCATTTTTCTGCTTTTATTAGGGTTGTAAAGTTCCATGAAACTTTGAACTAAAGAAAAGTTTCATGAAACTTTGGAAACGATTTAGAGTGACCAAAGTTTCGAACGTAAGGGCGGGAAAATTAAAAAAAAACTATCAAGTATCGAATATAAACATTTAACTGTTTCCTTTGTGTTTCAAACCCAATTGTTTCAACTAATTAAAAATAATAAATCACGTCTTAATTGTTGGAAACATGTAATTAGAAAATATTTTATTTAAAAATTTTTTAATTTATTTCGATAAAATGAAAATAAATTCCTTGTTTAATACATATTTAATTAAATGAGTGCGCAAGCGCAGACGTGTATTTGTGAAACTCAAACGTTTCATTGTTTCATGAAACTTCAATGTTTCAATGAATCGTTTTATGGACTCACAACGCTAGCTTTTATACACGCTCCCCATGTGAATTGAATTACATCACATATTGTGTTTTTAAAGAAATCATGCAAAAGTGCGTGATGATATCGTTCACAATATGGCTGAAATTTACCACTTTATTCACTTGTATTTTTGTGTCCACTGATTCATGTGGTAATATTTTACACAATCACAGTGAAACATTTGCAAATCGACTCGTAATTTTCAACTACTTTTTTTACAGTGTATCAATTCGATCTGAAATTGATATACTGTGTCGATGAATCATGTTTTGAATATTGAAGTGTTCTTCTTGGTTAAAAATTCATTATTACAGGCTGAAAATGCAACTGTTTGGCCGAAAATTGATTTGATTTCGTCGGATATCAAACTATTTTATTGAGTGAAAATATTTTTTTGTATTGGAAATTTAACTGTTTTGTAGTTATTTTGTTATGACCTTGCCTGTTTGGTAGAAATTAATCTCCTAGGTAAAACTATATTCTTTAAGTTGAAAATTTTACTATTTGTCGCACAATTCGACTTGATCTACTTTGTTAAAAAACATCTTATAAGGCTTGACCTCTTTGATTGAAAATTGAACTATCTTTCTGAAAATTCGTATTTTTCCGTTGAATTCATCTTCAAATTTTTTTTTAGTTAAAAATTCAAATATTCGTTTGCAAATCCATGCATTCTTTTGGAAAGTCATCTTGAATCATGAAGTTAATCTTTTAGGTCAGAAATTCGTCTTTGTAGATGAAAAATCTATCTATCTATTGAAAAATTCAACTTTTCCTTTCAGAATTCAATAGTTCCATAAAAAAATGGAACTATTTTGTTTTTCTAGATAAAAATCAAACTTCCCTAAATGAAATTTGGCCTCCTGGTTACACAATTCACCTTTTATAGCAAAAAATTGTACACCTTGGTTAAAAATCCAGATTTTATGTTAAAATTCCCGTTATTTTGTTGAGCATTCAATTGTTTCGTTGAAGTGATCTTTTTCGTTCAAATAATTCAACTGTTCTGTAAGACTTTTTGTCTTGAAAATTTAACTTGTTGGCTGTTAGAGTAATTGTTTGGTTAAAAGCTACTTCATTTTTATTATGAATTCGTCTTTTTGGGTTAACAAAATTACGTACATAACCCCCTCTTCCCATTCGTAACAGAATCCTCCTCCCCCCTCACGAGCTGTTACGTAATTTAAGTACAGCTTCTGGTGTCCAGACTGAAAATCGAGATGAGCAAAATCATGTTATTTATGATCCCTCAGTCATTAGAGGAGAGGCTTTTCTGTGAGACTATAATAACGTGTTGTAAGATAGACAAATTGTAAGCACTAGCACAGAGTACACCATGAATATATGCATGAAAATGTTCGATCAGACTCTATGCTACCCATGGGAGAAACAGGTACCCTGAGTAATTAACTATGATTGCACAAGGATTCAAAATAGACACTAAATTTGTATCGTTAAAATAATGAAACCCCTGTGGAGTACCTCAACCGATAACCAGCAGTTACAGACACAGTATACTAGAATTTCATGAACTAGATCGCATAATTTTACCTGAGAAAAGCTCGATCTTGGAGAAAATATTTTTATCTTATATTTGAAAGGAAGGACAGTAAATAATAATACGTTTTGCATAAATATAAATTATTTATTATATAATGGATATCAATTGTTTGTTATATAATAAATATTTGGTGTAATGAGATGCAAGACTAGAGTAATACTCTCTATACAATGTAGATTACAATAATACAATACATTTTCCACATAATTGTACAGATCAGTAGTAATTTCACAAAAAATATATCTAAATTCTATTAATAAATATAAGCTTAACATTTCTGACTATATCTTTGACTAGATATTCACTCTCTTCAAGACTATTTACTTTAGATTTTATTTAAAATCCATACTTTAAAAAGCATGATCACAGCATTTTTTTCGAAAAGAGTCGAAATGTGCAACAGTTTTCTTGTAGTGTAAAAATATAGGGAAAAAGTCCCCACAGTGGATAGCATTATACAGGAGATATTTTTACGTAAAACCAAGATGCGGAAACTAAATTTAATTTACAGATTCCGCATGATTACTAATGACAAAAATGCATCAAGAGATAGATTTATATGTTGGTATTATTAATAATAACCAAAATAACAAAAATAAATAGTTTTCAACAAGATGAACTAACTTTATCGTGTACGTTAGTAATTTTTGTAAAGTAAATAAATTACTCCGAGAGCCATTTCGTTTAATAATTCATATTCCTTGGTCATTGAACTGTAATACTTTTACCCATAGAATTATATCTTTCATCTCAAATGATAGTTGTACGCATATTTCTTAAGGCAAAGTTGGTAAATGCTCCATGGCAGAATCAGCTGATGACCATATTAATTATCATAGGTACTTTCAACTTACTTTTAACGCGGAAACATGGGTGTGATTGATGAAAATCCTAACCTCACATGTTACCTGTCACATACTTGAATACAATCGAAACTGAAAGTGACGAAAATGTTGACCGTAGCCGACTGGTGGCGCTGGCTATACTTCCAGACCAACGGTTCATATAATACGTGGGAAAAGTGTCAACAAACTTGAGCTTTAATTTTTTTAAGAACATAAAAGGAATTATTCGATTTTCCTGTTCTTGAGAATGAAACTTTAATGTTTTAAGACTTCAAATTTCTCAAGGTTTTTTTTAAATCAACGGTAAGAATGGGATATAAGTGCCTTGTTTTTGGATGCAATTCAGGTTAAGCGACTTGCTCCGAAAAAGTTCAAGTTTTCACTGTGGAATAGCCGCTTCCTCTTCATGATTGATAAATAGATTTTATTATTTGATTTGAAGAATGTAACGTTCCTTTAGTCTGATCTTGAAATTTTTTTAATACATCTATACTTTATGAGAGTATGGATTTCTATTCTCTTGCAAATTTGTTACTCCTCGAAAGTTCTTTGGCTGACTCAAGTTCAATAACCGGACCGATTATGTCCCAAACATACGGGAAGAATTGTTTTCTTAACTTAATCGAAAAAATATATTTATCCCGTTCTTTTTGCTTTCTCCTCGTTCATCTGACTTGGGACAGGGAATTCTATAAAATGATTATAGTTTTCATTTTAAGGCAGGAAGTCTCAGTATAACCCGTATAACACCGAACGTATTGCAAACGTTTTCTGGCAAACGTTAAAACGTTTGTAAATTTTTGTGAAAGAAAACGTTTTCGAAACGTCGAATACTTCCGCACATTTTTGATACTTCGACTGAACAAAACTTCTTATAAACGTTTTGAAAACGTTTGGTGAACGTTAGAACAAGCAAAATTTAGGCAGATTAAATTCCCAAATGTCTTTGTAACGTTCGCAAGACGTTTATCCAACGTTTGAAAAACGTTCTAAGAAGGTTTGAAGAACGTTTGACCGAAAAATTACATTAAAAATTTAGTAGTGCATATACTTTCAATGGTATTTAGACCATACCCCTATTTCTAATGATAACTATTTCGTATCATTTCTTATAAATATATTTTTGAAAGTCGTATATATAGTAATCATCATAGTTCCCTGACACTTGCGAGAAACATCGCACTATCTATCGGATAGATTTTTTGATCAAACGTTTTCCAAACGCTTACGAAACGTTTAGAATATGGTCGTGATTTTGACCATTCAAAATTTTACTTCTAAAACGATTCTCAAACTTCTTTTGAACGTTTACCAAATATCTATAAACGTTTGAAATACGTGCTGAATTTGTAGTCACTCAAAATTTTATTAGTCGAACGTTTTGAAAACGTTTGTGAGAAGTTTTTTTCGCTTGAGTCTCAAAAATCAGAGGAAGTATCCAACGCTTTTCTTACCTAAAATTCCAAACGTTTGGGTTTGCCAGAAAACGTTTACAAAACGTTTGGGTTTGCCAGAAAACGTTTACAAAACGTTTGTGTGTTATTTGGGAAAGAAATATAATTTAACTTGGAACAAAGGGAATTTTTCACATGGAACGCGAAATTTCTGAAACAATTATAATTTGGAATTTAAAAAGAGGAAATTTAAAAAATCGCTCTTCCAATTCAAAATCCGTCACATTTTGAAAGTCCTATATCTTCCTAATTCTAAATGGAGGAAGTTTGACTTATTTAAATTGAAAATTCCATAGTTTTGGTTGAAAATTTATTTGATTTGTCAAAGATCAATTTTTTTTAATTTAAAAATTTGAGTATTCAAATTTTGGTTGACAATATATATTTTCTAGCAAATCTGAATTCTTCTGTTTAAAGTCATCTGTTTGATTTTCGGATGGAAGTAATTATTCTTTCATTGAAATATTTTTGGTAGAAAATTAATCTTCTTGTTCGAATATTCACCTTCATGGTTGAACATTGAAGTGCTTGAGTTAAATATTTATCTTTTAGTTAAAAATTTATAACAAAAATACATAAATAGTTATGTACTTAGAATAATATTCTATTTATTACTATTTACATATTGTTCACAAATACCCTTTCTAATCCCCCAACTTTATGATATTTATTTATTCTATAAATCCTATTCTTTATAACATAAGTCGTTAGAAGTATTGGGCATATTCTTATAGACGTGTTCATTTTTTACAGGTTTATCATAAGAAAGCAAAATAAATCATTGTACAAATTTGAAAAGAAACATATACTTTGATTATTTAGTTGAATTGAGTGTTAATTTCACCAACAATTATAGATGTCAAAAAATAAGAAATCTAATTGAAATTTTTATAGTTTACGATATTTACATACGCGAATGTTACAAATTTAATTTTATTGTAGAATTATTACTATATGTAATCTGTGAAAAGCGTATCCGTATAAATATTACTAAATATTGTCCCGAAATAACAATATGCAAAAAAACGTGATTTAAGAGATAAAATTAATCAAATTTGGATTTCCCTCATGCTATAGAATAATTATCGGCCTAAAAGTACAGCGAGCGCCGCCACACGGTTGCGGTCAGATCTCACGTCACATTCATTCTACATGCCTCGACGGGAGTGCCACCCGCCTGCTTGAATATATCAACTCCACTTATGCCATAAGAAATTCTTAATTTAAATTGTACTTTATGTTTACTGCTAAATACAAATTTTTGCTATCCACTGTAGCGAGTTTTCCCCTAATATCTTTCAGATGGAAAAGATTAAGGTAAGATTCCTTCTCCATTTTTCATGAAGATAAAATTGGCTGCAAATAATTCTGTCACATGAATTAGAAATATAAATTTGCTACCAATACCAACTGCATTATAAAGTTGAACTGCATATTTACATGAATTTCCGCACGAATCCCTTGATTTGTGATTCTTTTTACCGTTCTTGAATACTTGTTCCAGTCTTATGAAATAGCCTGTTGCACTATCCAGGGAATATATTCTGAGACTCGAGTATATAAACCCGGAAGTCGGGGTCTGGCACATCCAAATCCCGCAGAGACCACCCCAACGACCATCATACTGCCGGGATGACTTCCGACCATCAAGGGGCCACCACTGTCAGCCTGAAATCAAGTGCAGAATATGCAGTCATTGTCGAACATAGCCAGAAATCTCAAAAGAAAAGGAAAGCATCGATTAAGGGAAGATTAATTGCTACAAGCAAACTCAGCAATTATCAACCAGTTTTTATATAGTATTTCCCCTAAAGAATTCCTAAGACTGAATGAAATAGGCTTATTTGATTATTATGATCAATAAAGCCTCTGATGAGGAACCGCAATTGAAGAGCTGGATAGGATAACGACTTCCGCGCAAGAACCGGATAGACTAGCCCCTGAAAGTATGCAATCAGCGCTGAGCTCGGAGCGAACTTTTCCGATTGAAAAAACATTAACAAAACCTTCGAAAAAGTGCATAAATTATGAAAAGATTGATGTTTTTAGGTAGACAATTTTTTTATTTAAAAATGGTTCATTTCTAGACGAGAACGTCTCCAGTACCTTTCTCGTAAAGTTCATATTCCTAAAGTTATAAATTTTTGAAGTCCGAAAATTCGACATTTTTCGCTAACTTTGACCGTTATTAATTTAAGATGATAATTTTATAGATTACTGGTGCGGAAATGATTTTAGAGAGATGAAAAAAAATCTTTCGCGGCCTGGATTTGAACCGGGATCGCCACCATACATGAGTGGAGCGTTAACCAATTACGCTACCGGGGCACACGACCGACATTCTCTCATTTCTCGTTCTTCCACAGGAGGACGCGAATATGCGTCTCTTTCGTCCTGTGTGATTTAGACTCAATCTAGTCTGAATTCATAATCGAATCTGATTTATAATTTAGAATGAAAGATGTTATTTTTTCGATCAGAATAATTTATATATTATTTTGAAATTGTATGAAGATGGTTATTGACTTTCTACCTGTTTGATGCTTCTTATATTGGAAAAATCTACTTTTTCTTCAAAAGTCACTGTAATATTAGTGTAGTTTAAAAGCCGGCTTCGCCGAGTCGTTCCTAACTTTCTTCGCGACATTGGTATCCCACGCTTGTTCATCTCGAGAACGGGAACATACTTTTTCAACGTTTTCTTTAGACAAACCCACTTTTAACAATAAACCATTGAAACGCTGATATTGTTAAGTAAACACATGCTCTTACTCGCTTCAAAATATTTGTAGTATTTTAGGTATTGGAGAGTTTTGTTTCAATGACGCAAGATATTTTATCGTTTTCCTGGTAATCGTCCCGAAAAACACGCAAACGTTTCGCAAATGTTCTTAAAACGTTTTCTGGCAAACCAAAAACGTTCGGAATTTTTGGTGATAAAAGCGTTTCGAAAACGTTGGATACTTTAGCTGATTTTTTACACTCAAGTGAACAAAACTTTTCATAAACGTTTGACCAATAAAATTTTGAGAGACTACAAATCCCACACGTATTTAAAACGTTTTCAAAACGTTTGGAAAACGTTTAAAAGAAATTTGGTAAACGCTCCAAAGAAGTTTGAGAATCGTTTAAGAAGTAAAATCTCGAACGATCAAAATTACGACCGTATACAAAACGTTTCTTAAACGTTTGATCATAGAATGTATCCCATAGATCTTATGATCTTACTCGCAAGTGGCAGGAAACTAGGGTGATTACTGTATATACGACTTTCAAAAATATGTTTATAAGAAACGCAAGGAAAAGTTATTATTTGAAATTAGGCTATGGTGTAAAACCCATAAAGAGATAGAAGCTACTAAGAAAATTTTGATTTTTCGATCAAACGTTCTTCAAATCTTCTCAAAACGTTTCTTAAACATTTCGCAAACGTTTTTTAAACGTTGGATGCATGTTTTGTAAACGTTTGATTGCAAACGTCTTGCAAATGTTTTAGAGAAGTTTTGAAATTGAATCTGCTCAAATTTTGCTTGGTCTAACGTTAACAAAATGTTTTCAAAACGTTTATCAAAAGTTTTGTTCAGTCAAAGTATCAAAAATGTGCGGAAGTATCGAACTTTTTAAAAACGTTATAAAAACGTTGTTTCAACAAAATTTACAAACGTTTCAACGCTTGCCAGAAAAAGTTTTCGAAATGTCTGCAAGACGTTTGGTGTTATCCGGGGTGTTATTTGTACATTCGCGTGAAAATCGACTCGACGAAGCTGACTTTCAAAGTAAACTAATTTTAAAGGTAACTTTTGAAGAATAAGTAGTTCTATTCATTTTTAGGAAGCGCCAAACAGGTCGAAACTGAATAACAGTCAAAGTTAGCGAAAAATGTCGAATTTTCGACCTTCAAAAATTTATAACTCTAGAAATATGAACTTTACGAGATTGTTACTAGAAACGTTTTTGTCTTAAAATAAGCCATTTTTTAAATTAAAAAATTGTCTAGCTAAAAACATTAATCTTTTCATAATTTCTTTGAAAAATTGCAATTTATCCACGATGGTAACACTTTTATAAAAAAAACGCCTGACATATTCGGATTCAGCGACTCAAATTACATAGGAATGGTTTAATGCAGTAAAATAGTGTCCTTTTACCGTTGAATATATTATTACATACGATAGCATTGTCCTCTCGCGGACTAATCCGCAATTAAATCTGGCACTAAATTCTTCACAGTTCTTAAAGTATCGATGAGAATTCCTGAAACTTAGCAGATGGATACTTCGAATCATTATGAACAAGTTCCTTGCTGACTGTTATGCACTTTTCGAAGATTTTGTTATTGTTTTTTTAATCGGAAAAGTTCGCTCAGCGCTGATTGCATACTTTCAGGGTCTATTTTACTTAAAAACCCGTGAATTGATTTGACTTAACCTAGAAAATTAAAAATTCTACCGAAAAAATACGAGAAATGATCGCTTTCATTTTATGAATGAAAGATATATCTTATAATTTGATTTAAAGAATGTAACGTTCCTTTAATCTGATTCTCAAAATATTCAAATACATCTATACTTCATGAGAGGAAGGATTTTGTATTGCTTTCCATATTGAGGAGAACGTCATGCAAATTTGTTGTTCTCTGAGATTTTTTTAAATAACTTAAATTTGATAATCGAATTGATAGTAGCCCAAACATACAAAATGAATTATTATCCAAATTTCTTCAACAAAATTTGGGACGCGATCGGAAGAAAGACCCCTAGACGGCCAAACGTAATTTTAGAGGAGAAGTGGCAACGGTCCGATAGGACTCTCCCGAACAACAATGTTTAAACGCTCGTACTGAATAAATGATCATTGATAAAATTTTTTTAACTTTGCCACCTTAAAGAGCAATTTGGAATCTACGTAAAACATTAAAAATCAGAGAATCGATTTTTGGCCGCTGAAGGAGTCTTTCTTCAGATCGTGTCACATTTGTTAATCACGTTGTATTTGATTTTCCTCATTCAGCCGACTTGAGCGTTTCAGTGAGGAAGTATAATTTCACTTGGAAAAGGGAATTTTTCATTTGGAACGGGAACTATTCAAACTAATTTTTATTCTGATTCAGAAGGGAGGAATTTGAAAAAATCGTTCCTCCGATTCAATATTCGTCACAATTTTTCCTCATAATTTAAAAAATTTTTAAATCAACTACTTGTTTGAAATTTAAACTTTTCTGTTAAGAGTTATATTTCCATGTTAAAGTAGCATTACTTCGATTCCAAATTCACCTCTGGTTAAAAATCAATTCATCTTTTTATGGTGAAAATTCAAGTATTAAGTGGAGCATTGATTTTTATTTGGAAAATTGAAAGCAATTAAATTATTTTCTTGAGAATTTATATACTTCGTGAAAAATTTGGCTTTTTTTGTAGAAATTAATCTATATGGTCGAAAATTCATCGTTTTCCCTAAAATACATCTATTCATTTCAAAAATCCAACATTATACCTGAAAACTCATCAGTTTAGTTTAAAATCAATTTCATCAACTGAAAATTGAACTGTTTCATTTTGACTGGAAAATGGATCTCTTCTATTTCAAAATTCGACAACTTGGTGATAACTTGTTTTTTTGATTTGAAAATACATTTAGTTCTTTGAAACTTCACATATTCAGTTGAAAAGTCGATTTTTGGTTGAAAATTATCTTTTCCTTCGGAAGTTAATATTCTTCCTCAGAAACTTTTCTTTGCGGTTAACAATCCATGTTAGGAAGTTGAACATTTTTCATTTCAGTTGAACATTAATCTAGTTAAAAACTCTAATGTTCGGCTTAAATTTTTTTTCTTCAAAAATTGAAATATTTTAGTTATATCCTCGTCATTTCTGATAAAAATTAGTCTTTCTGCATTAAAATTCTACTACTTCAGTTAAGTATTTACAATTTCAGTTGATTCTTCATCATTTTGTGCGAGAATGAAATAATTTGTTAGACAGTTAGTTTTTTTTGTTTGGTGAAAGCTCGTTTTTTTTTGTCATAAGTAATTTTTTTTAACTGAGAATTTAACTTATTCCTATTGAAAATTCCATAGTTAGGTTAAAAATCCATTCGTTTGGTTAAACATCCATTTTTTTCATTTCAAAATTTGAGTATTCAAATTCTTGTTGACAATTTCTCTTTTTTAGTAAAAGTTGATTTATCTGTTTAAAACTCAACTCCTTTAGTTGAAGATTCTTCGTTTAAGTATACTCTCTTGCTCAACTCTTTTGCTCGGTTTGAAATTGTTTTTTTGAACTAAAAATGTTACTGTTCCATTTTTCGTTGCAAATAATTATTTGTTGAGTTCAAATTCGACTATTTCCTTGAGACATTGTACTTTTTCTTAGAAAATGATTCTTTCTATTTGGAAATTATTCTTATTGTTTGAAAATTAATCTTATTGTTCAAATATTCGTCTTTTCGATTGCAAAATAAACTTATAGTTGTAAATACATTTTTTTTGTTATCGTGAATTGATTTTTCCTAATTGTAAGTTTAAATTTTCCGAATTTTTGTTAAAAAGAATTTTTTTTTTTTTTTAATTCGATTTTTTTTCAAAATCGATTCATTTTGCAATGTTTGATCTATTTTGTTAAATGACGTTTAGAATTAACGTCAAGAATAAAAATAAATGTTCATTTTGTGCGACAAATATAACTATGTTACTCTTAGTAGACCGGCAAAATTGAAAAACTTGACCGTAAAGAACCAGGAAATGACCCGAAATTCGAAATTGTCCGTCGAATCGCTACCCTGAAATTCAAAATCTGAGAAATGTCCAAAGATTATCCTAGAATATCTTGGGAACATCCAAGCTCTCTCAGTTTAAATTTGTGAAATTTTACTCATTCAAATAGTAGGTCAGTGATCTACTATCGAATTAGTGGAATTCCACAAGTTAGCTAAAAAAATAGTCAAACTCTACTAAATAAATAAGTGGTTTATAAGTTTACCTTTCGATTAGTGAAATTTTTGAAACAACCTAACAATTTGTGAATTTATTACTAATGTGATCAGTGACATTTTCACAAACCACATTAGTAGTAATTTTTTAAGTGACTTAAGAATTAATGGATTCTCACTATTTCAAAAAATAATTTGATGTCCGACGATCAAATAAGTAAAATTCAATATAGTGACCGAATATTCAATGAATATTCTGTGAAATCAAGTATATAATTCTTTCACTTTCCAAAGAAGTGAAAATAGTATACAAATAATAATTTTTATGAGTAAACACATTCCAAGTTGATTCTATTAAGATTATATTCCATTCCCCGTGTTTGTATAACGTGTATTTGTAAATTTCGCTTTTTGAATTACGCGCGCTTCCATTCTGCCGGAAGTAGATTAGCAAACATGGCACTACTCTCGTTTCCGCCTTCTTTCCACGGTTAGCGTCGTGTGAAGTGTCCCATGCATTAGTGATGGGCGATCCTCACAAAAAGTATCGATCCTTGATGATCGATACTTTCAATACTGTCGATCCGATCCGAG
>WSXT02040516.1:0-13357 GCA_011762715.2 Neuroterus valhalla | reverse complement strand
TGCGATCGGCACAGGAACTAATTTCACTCCCCTCGCTGCCTCTCATTTCCCCGCTCCTAAGTTCTGAAAATTCGCCACTTCTCCTTATAGAGTTGACCGAGCCTGAACTGGTTCGTAGCCGGCACGCAGTCCGGGTGGGAGACGCGTAGCAAGAAGAACACGGAGTATAAAGTGTTAAGCGAGAACGGAAACTCGCAAGGCGTGAGCGTTACCCAGAGTATCTCATAAGAAAGGAAACTCATCGTACAAAATTAGTGATTTCGGAACGCTGCTTAGAGTGCATAATATTTAGTCGCTACAGTAGTATTTCCACATTCTCTTATTCCATTAGATCGGCAATCTCCCTCCTAATCTCTGGTCACTAGTAACGGCATGGCATGGCATAGCAGGGAGAAAGAAATAAGAAGAAGAGGGAAAGTTACGAAGAAGACATCGATAATGCAACGCCTAATACGAATAGCTCTGGAAGCCAAACGAGTCTGAAAACTGAACTGAAGCTGAACGCACTCGGATGTATCTTGACCAACAGATTATGTAAGGGCTCGTGTAAGACTGTTAAGGTCATCGAACCCCATGGATTCTTCTCAAAATATATGGCCCACCATAGGAAGATTCAGCGTAAAGATTGTTTCGAATGTCCCATGTAGAAATTGTCCCATTTGTCCCTACTTGAATTAGGGCAGTATAGTAGTTGGAAACTTACCAGAACAAGTAACTAGACTATTTAGTTGTAGTCAGGAGTGTCAGGACCCTCCGAGGTATATTTCAAATGTTCCATTATTTTTGATAGTCCGGGCGCTGGCGAGGGTGGCCGTAGGCACTTCTATGTCTAGTCAGAGACTTCGTTTATTTTTATGTTTTTTGGTGCAGAGAATCGATTTTTCGATTTCTCTTGGCCCAAAACCCGTCAGTTTGTCTGTTATTAATAATTCAATTATGTAAATAGATATATCATGCTGTCTGCAACATTTTTATTTTTTTTTAAATCTTGATCAAAACAAAAGTTACGGTCAAATTAGTGCAAAACTATTGTAAATACGCCCTGAGGCTCCGCGTTCAGAGCCGCGCATGGCACGGGTGCCTCAGTCGACTGGCCGCTACAAAAAACGGTGATTATTCAACAACTACTCACCTTGGGAATCGCTACTTGGGCTTCAAAGTTTCGTTTTGGTTGAGGAATGAGGAATAATGTGGAATCACCATTTCTTCAATATTGTGTGGAAATAATTTAACAAAAGGGACGTAAACAATTGACACTGTCATTTTTTGGTAAAATATTATCTTTGGAGTACTGAAAAATTGTTCCAAGGGCTCGCAAACATGTGGCCAAAGGCTAAAATTGAAGCGACAGGCAAATTTTTTGAAATGAGCTATCATAAGTATGCGTTCGTACAAGTCATAAAATTTCATATTTGCAATATTTTTGCACTAATATGCCCGTAACTTTTGTTTTAATCAAGAAATAAAAAAAAAATAAAAATGGGCATGTTCGTGATAAAATGCGCAATTAATCCTATTGATCAGAAATTCAATAAATGTTGCAGACAGCAAGATATATCGATTATAATATTTTAATTTTTATTAACAAACTGGCGAGTTTTGGGCCAGGAGACCTTCAAAAATCGATTCTCCGCACCAAAAAACAAAAAATAAACAAAGTCTCCGACAAGCTTTAGTAGGGCCCAAATTAGATTAGAAGAACCATAGAATTCGAGACAGGAACAATTTGGGTCTCAGTCAGTCTGGCCTGTTTTACCAAAATATTTCCAATTTCCACGAAAAGTCTCCCATTAGGATTTATTTTGAAAATTGTCCTTTTTGTGGAAGATTCAATAAAAAATTGGTCAAAAAGTCATACTTTCTGGGTTTAAAAAAAAGCTATTCGTTGAAAGTTCTTCTCCTTGGCTTGAAAATTTCGCTATTTTGATATAAATTTCATTTTTCTTAGTTTGAAATTCAACAATTTGGGTGGAATTTATTTTCGTTTCAAAAACAAGTTTGTCCAACACCCGCGATCGAGATGCAACTCCGGAGGCTCGTCTCGAGTGGACGAAGCTGTCGATTTCTCGGTTCAGGACGTCACAGTGGTCGAAGTGAGTACTTTTCCCACTAGTGCGGTCGAAGTAAGTGAGAGGAATGTGATTAGCGTGGTTGAAGTGGTGAGGGCAGTCGATGCAGTAGATCCCTGTGCGGTTAAGATGTGCATAAGGCACGTAAGGCACGTAATTGTACCATAAATCTTGAAAAGTAATAGATTTGTGATATAGGAAAATATTATTATTACAGATACATATTAGAATTTATATTTAAAAATTGATTCTGTGATAGTAAGATTCATTTATAAAAATTGGCTGTGTTCACAAAACTCTCGACGATTTCCTCAGCCGTATTTTTCTCGCGAGTTACTGGACAAAAGTGTATGTGCACCATGTGGAAGAAGGCAATTCCACTCGTTGAAACCGCCTATTTCTCCCACTTGATGCACAATATACTATTTTTTTTCCAAAGTTGGATACTCTTGTTTAAAATGTAACATTTCCGTCTAAAATTCAACTGTCATGGTGGGGGATTCAACTATTTGATTGAAAAGGACCTTTTATGGCAAGAATTCATATTTTCGGGTTCAAAATTCAACTAGTTGCAGAGGATTCGTCTCTTTCGGTCGAGAATTCAACAGTTTGGTTGAAAATAAGCCGTTTAATGGATTGAAAATTCAACTATCCTCGTGAAAGACATCCCTCTCTTATGGTAAAAATTCCGTCTTTTTTAGTTGGAAATTCAAAAATTTCGTTGGAAAGTTACATCCTTTTTAGTTTCAAATTCGATTGTCTTGTTGAAAATTAGTCTTTATCTTTAATTATTTCTAATAGGGTTAATTGATCCTTGATAAACTTTATCCTCTTCGTTGGGAATTCTCATTTCCTGATAGAAAATTACACGATTTTGTTTTTCGTAAAAATCTAACAATTCGGTTGAAATTTGTGTTCTTCTTGAATGAAAAATCCGTTTCGATTAGAAATTCAACTATTTTGTTAAAAATCGTCTTGTTCCGATTAAAGCTGGAACATGATCGAATGATCAGCAAAATTAATATATTCAATATAAGATCTATATCCAACCATTACAATTTTCTTTATTGGAACGAAGTTCCTTATACGAAGGTAGAGAGAATACGTGGGTAGAGACCTAATCCACAAAAAGTATCTTGCTACCGTCACGCTGAAAAGCGTTATTGAAAAGCGTTATTGTATTTAGAATATGACACCTGTTGAAATTTTCACGTGCATCGTTTACGAACTACTGGCATTGACATGTCACATGTCACTAGCATTGACATATGATACCTTGCCTGATCAATGCGCTAGCATTGGGAGCCTAGGGAGGGATGTATGACACCGGTTAAAATTTTTACGAGCATCGTTTACGACCTATGTAAAGATTTCACGCAATGCGGCTTTTTGCATTTCGCAAAATTTTCAACCAATTATTAGGCATTTGATATGTTGTTATATTAGCTTAACAACAAAGTTTTAATAGCAAATCGGACTATTTTTACGACTTTCGATATTTTATTATCGTTTCGTAATAGAAGTAAGAAAAGTGAAAGGGTCTTGGACTTTTTTACTTTCACGAAGTTAATTAAATATCAATCGGGTAATATAATGAGTCCAGAGTTCTAGATGCTCAATTTCGAGCAATAAAAACTCCTTTCGTTAGTGCCTGGTTAGATGTTCTAGCTAGAGCCTGGCTAGAAGAGTTTTACAGAACTAGTCCTGCCTTCTCCATTTTTGCGAATCAGCGCCAGTTTAAAAATAAGGAGAACCATACAGGTCCCTAAAAAAATCCCGATCGAAGTTGATACATGGGATCTAGATAGATAGATAGCCCCATTTAATTAATTTTTTTTTTTTTAAATATTCAATAACGAAGAATTATTTCAGTTTTTGATCATTCTCACTATGTTCTATGTATATTGAGCTTTTAGTTAATATTTCAATCATTCTCTCTAACAAAGCGTACTTTCTAAATTACAGAAAGCTGTAAAGTGAAAATGATAAGCAGCACTTACATTTTCAAGAATGAAACAAGCAATGCAAGATAAAATTTTTTTGAAGCAAAATAGGATAAGCCTATATAGGAATATTGAAAGATTTCGAAAAAAATCCTAAATCTGACTATAAACGAGGGGATCACCGTAAAGCCTGAAGGACAAATGAATGCAAAGGCTGTGGCGTACGTGACTCGTGAGGAGAAGACGTGCGTGTCCTTTTTACACATTAACCTTCCAAAAATAAAATGGTCTCATTTGCGTAAGGGAAGGTTTTGACCAAATAGTTGAATTTTCAAGCCAAAAAGATGATTCTTCCCAAAGTCTGTTAAATTTGTACGAAAAAAAGTTCATTTTCAACCGAAGAAAAGGAATTTTCAAACATTTCAAACATTGAAAAATACATCAATTTCCAAACAGGTAATTGTATTTTCAGATAAATAGTTGTATTCTCAACCCGAAAATTTCATTTTAAACTAACAAGATCAATTTATCACCAAGAGATAAATTGTCGATCCCAAAGGATGATTTTTCAACAAAAAAGTAAATGTCAGACCAAAGAAGATCACTATAAGAGAATCCTTGATAAAAAAAATATATATCTGAATTTTCAAGCTAAACAGCTAAATTTGCATCTAACGAGATTAATTCTCCATCAAAAGAATAATTCTCTAACAAAATTTCCACTTCGAAACATAATTTTTCAAACGAAAGAAATGATTTCCTAATCAGCTCATTTCAGCAAGGGATATGAATTTTCAACAAAACACTCCAATCCACAACTAAATATATTAACTGTTATCAAAGATGATTGATATCCTACCCCAAAAGACGAATTTTCAGGAGAATAGATCAATTTCCTACCAAATAGTTGAATTTTCGAATTATAAAGGGTAATTTTTGTTCAAAAATGATGTAGGTGGATTTTCAGATTTAAAAAATTAATTTTCAACCAAATAGATAATAGTAGATATTTCGACCAAAAAAGACGAATTAGGAAGTTCTGGACAAGAAGGCGACAGGCGTTCGAAGACGAGTAAAAGTATTGTCCACGCTGTCACGAAATGTATAAAAAGTGAAATTCCGAATTTGGAAAAACCAATGATTAGGTAGATGGTTAGATAGCTCTTGAAAAATGAACTCGAGTCTCCACTTACAGTTTTTCTCTCGGGTTGCTAATTTTCTGATAAATAAATAAAAACTGACTTTTTATAAATTGAAAAAACCATGTTTTTCACATTAAACGCACCGTAAATAATTTGTTTATCAGCGAATTTTCAAATTTCTCTTTGCGTTTTATTCGTGACACTCTAGCGGAGGTGACAGTGTTTAAAAAAAGGTCAAAAGTTAATTGCTAATCTATGTTTATTTATTCCGAATGAAAAACCATGTTTTTAGATTTTCTCATTAAAAAGGGATCGAGGAAATGTGAGCTTAAGACAAACTTCCTGCGAACGATTTTTCCGCTAATATATTGGCCAACTTTTTGCAAAATCTCAATCCAATTAGATTTTTAGTTCAATTAATAAAGCGAGTTTATTATGAGCTTGCGACGCGTCACGCAAAGATATCGTTGACTGCCTTGACTAGATACTTCAAAATATTCACAGACTGACACCTACAACTTTTTGAGGTAAAAAGATTGCTCGTAATTTAAAACCTTAGTAATAAATAAAGGCGTTTCAAATGAAAAGCTTTGAAATTAAAAACAATTAATATTTCGGCCTTCCATTTAAAACCTTCCCCTTCTTATTCTCTCAATTTTCAATTTTTACATAAAAATATTGTAAAACCTTGTAAAATTTGAAAATAAATACGTCCTAAATAAGAACTCTCGACTGACAGGGAAGGTACCCGAGGTGTACCTCACCGATTTCCCTCAACTTGTGACATGTTGTAGTGCATCAAAAAAGATGTGACACGTATTTTTTTATATGTGCTAATTCGTCTATTTAAGGCGTAAAAACCACCCCTGAAGTTATTCACTCAAAACGAATTTTTTTTAATTTATCGTAAACTACTCCGAATTTTTCAATGAAATAAAGTTTATATTACTTGTCATTTAATATCACGTATTTGTACGATGTTTGTACCGGGATTTTTTCGAAAAATCCCTTGAAACAGGACAGTTGAAGACAGTTGAAGCAGTTGAGGATTTTTCAAAAAAAGCCCTCAAAAATGAGTAATTCATTCTCGAACATCTTTTTTTTTTTGATTTGCCAAAAACTCCTTCGCATTACTGAATAAATTAAAATTTTTAATATTAGCTACTTCACGACCAGCTATTTGAGCATGGGTTTTAACTTCGATGGTGTACCGAACGCTATTTTCCAATAAAAAAATTGCACGTTTTTTGATAAAAATACATTAAAGTAGCCCACTGATTTTCTTTATTTTGCTACATGTTGTAGTACTTTGTGAAAGTAGTAGGCAAGCACTTTTTCCAAGTGCTAATTCGTCCATTTAAAGAGTGAAAATTGCCCTCAAAGTTCACCCACAAAAACAGTCACGGTATGAAAACTGTGCCCATAGAAGTGTCTTTCGATAAGAAATATTTTGACGTCGGTTTTATTGCAAAATTCTAAATAGTTTTCGTGATTTTCAATGAAAACTGTTTTTGGGGGTGAACTTTAAGGGCAATTTTAACCCTTTAAATGGACGAATTAGCACTTGAAAACAGTGCTTGCCTAATACTTTCACAAAGTGCTTCAACATGTAGCAAAATAAAGAAAATCAGTGGGCTACTTTAATATATTTTTATCAAAAAACGTGCAATTTTTACATTCTCATCATAATGAGAAGGTATTGGTTTTATGTGAAAATTGACTTCCGCGAAATTTATGAAATCTCCACGTTTTGAGACCTCCTGATTCCGAAAAAGTAGTTTTTTCGTTGGTGTCTGTCTGTCTGCTGTCGTCGTCGTTGTCGTCCATCGTCATCCGTCGTCGTCCGTCGTCGTCCGTCGTCATCCGTCGTCGTCCGTCGTCGTCCGTCGTCATCCGTCGTCGTCCGTCGTCGTCCGTCGTCGTCCGTCGTCGTCCGTCGTCGTCCGTCGGCGACCGTCGTCGTCCGTCGTCGTCCGTCGACTGTGAATGATCATATCGGATTGTGCTCTGGCACACTTTTTGAAGCCCGGAAAAGAAAGGACGAGTTCGTTAACTAGCTATTTTGGATGAAAAATCAAAGGGGGGTAGCATTTTGAACATTTTTTTGGACTTTTTTTCCAAGACTCAAAAATTGTAAGTACGGTTTCTTGTAGTAGATGAAAAATGAAACAATTTTTCTCTATGACTTAAAAAAAAAAAAAAATTGTCAGAGTTATGTTATTTCCAAAATTCAAAAATATAAAAGAAAATGCGAATTTTTAGCCAAATAACGTAAGATTGAAAAGGAAGTCAGGGAGAAAAAATGTTTCTTCTTGGGAGCCCTACAAGGTGGTGAATAAAACTTTCTGGATTTTCACAAAAAATAAAAAATTCCCATTTTGATCGCACAAAAAATAATTGAAAATAATGTGTGAACTCGAAAACTTCCGAAAGAATGATCATTTTCGATCGTGCTTTGGCACCTATTTTGAGGGACCAAAAAGACAAGTCGAAAACGTTAACCAGCTATTTTGCAAATTTGTTTGAACTTTTTTTCCAAGACTCAGAAACCATATTAAGCACGGTTTCTTGTAGTAGGTTAAAAATGAAACAATATATCCCCATGACTTTTTTTTTATTTATGGGAGCCCTACAAGATGGTGAATACAACTTTTTGGATTTTCTTAAAAAATCGAAAATTCCCATTTGTATCGTACAAAAAATAATGAAAAATAATCTGTATATATTCATTGGAATAACTATAAATTTCACCGGAAAACTGCATATTATCACTAATTCACTTATAGAAGACTTGATAGTAAACGCATGTTTATATTGGTCTCCTAAATACGCGTTAATTTTTAAAATATTTCATGGAATGTGTTGGACCAATATTTTTTTTTTTTTTTTTTGTTTAAATCTGACAATTTTTAACGCAGAAGAATCTCTAGTCGGCAATAAAGCGACATCATTATACGAGGATGAGTACCTTATATCTGCCCTTTTAATTCGCCCTCAAATTTTATTTATAGTAGATAAATAGTTTTTTTTTGTTAGAAATTTTTTTTTGGTTACACTTGGAAGTTTTCCTTCTAAGTTTAAGCTTTTCTTCAATGAAGCTGAATTATTTTGTACAAAATTCAACTAGTTCGTATTTCGGAAGTGACTGTGAAAGTTCAAAAACGCTAAATTTATAATCAATGAAATTTTTAACGAAAATTTAATGTTAATTCCCAAGTCAAAAAAGGATTCATTTTATACAAACCAATAAAATTTCAACCCAAAAATCTAATTTTACTAAAAAAAATTTTGTTCTTCACCGAAAAATTGGATAGAAAAAAAAAATCTACCAAAAAAAATGTGAAATTCTATACTAACTAGTTTTATTTGCTACAAGAGTCCCGATTTGGTCAACCAAAATAAAGAATTCTTCACAGAACAATTGAATTTTCAACCCGAAAATATGATTCTTCAATGGAGAGGATAATTTCCAATGAAACAGTTTAATTATAAATAAATTAACAACTACAATCATGAATTTTCACCCCAAACAGAACTATCTTTTTACAAAGTGGTATAACTCAAAATAAAACCAAGTGATTCAATTTCCAACGAAAAAGACGAACTCTGAAAGGAAAATGTAATAGTTGATATTTCTACCAAAAAGTGTTCTATTTGACATCGATAGCAAATAAATTCTATTAAAAATACTGGTAAAAAAATAGTTGAATGAACAACCAAAAAATACTAGATTTCAATCATGACGATTAACTTTTGCACCGAAAAAGACCAAGTTTGAACCGTTTACTGAAAAATATCCGATTCCGTCAAGAATTTTCTTAGATAATCTAAAATTCTTCCAATTTCCAAATTTTCTAAAAGACCTCACTTTTTTAAAATATCTGATTTCGGCAAAAAATTCTTAAAATAACCTACAATTGTTCGAATTTATCAATTTATTTAGAATCGTTTCTAACTTTCAAATGTTTGAACTTGTAAATTTCCCATAAGACTCAACTGTTTCCCTTGAAAATCATTCCGGCAAAAATTCCCTGGAATTCCCTCAAATTTTCCCAATTTGTTAATTCTTTCAAAAGACCTAACTGTTCTTGTTAATCCAAAAAGGAAGTCAACTTTTTATAGAATAGCTCAACTTGAAAGTGATTGAATTTTTTAACGGAAAACATGAGTTCTAGAAGGAAAGTGTAATGGTTGATATTTCAACCAAATTTTTTTTTTCAATTCAAGATCATACAAATCAATTCTGTAACATAAGCAAGAGAAAAAAAAGTTTAATCAAATTAGGCAGCGTTGGGCGCGGTTAGTCCTTGGATGCGTGACCGTCCAGGAATGCCGCGTGCTGTTGGCATGTTAGCGGGAGACTGGTGCGGTGCACTCGAGTTGCTCCCCGCGGTCGAAAATGACCGTCGGTAACACTCGAGTTGGTCCCAGGTTCGACCCAAACCTCCTCTGTCCCTTTTCCCTTCTTCTACCCCCACCATACTAATCTAGACACACGAGTTGATCCCGGCGCTTACTCGAGAACCCTCTACCCTTCTTTGATCTTCAACAGCAAATACAAGATATAAACAGTTTTAGGCAGAAACGAACCGAATTTTTTTCTGGTTGTCTTTGAATCTCATTGCCTGTGATCCTCATTCATATATTTTCGACGTCCGATACAATTTGTTAAATTTATTAACAATTATTGTAAATAAATGAGCGAGAATGTCATCTTCAGCTTACAAAAAAGCAGCGGCTGAAAGTAAAAAGCAAGATAAAGATCACGAGAAGAAAATCACAGAAGAGAAGAATAAATTCAAAGGTTAGAAGAGTTAGAAATTCAACGAAAACATATATTAGATGATGCAATGAAAGAAGCTGCATCAATCAAAAAAAGGATCACAATTTAAAAACCCGTTTATGCAATTTGAATGCTAGGTCATAAAATATTATTTTTCATTATTTTCATAAACCATTCTATATTAAAATCTTATTTACTATATCTTTAAAAATGGAGACTAATTAGAATGCTTATTAATTTTGATAATTCGCGAAAATGATCAAAGTTTGAAATAATTCATTATACCTGATAAATATTTAATATCTATTGTTCGATGATTTGTTCAAAGTGTTCATAAAGTTTTATGTAATAAGAAAATTGATGAAAAAATGAATGGCATACACTGTAATAAAAAGTGGTTGAAAATTTCCCTATTATTCAGTGGACATAAAAATACCAGTGATTACTGTGTCAGTTTGACTGAAATATTTGAATTTTATTCTGATACTTTGAAATCACATGCAGACGGAAAAATTCTCGTATAACCTCGCTTTCGGGGCGGTTAAATTTTACACTTTTCTTGTAAAATTCAACAATCAAATATCTCCCACAAATCTGAAGTTGGCTTTTTGCATAAAACAATAAAACTATATGCTTATGACTTTGTAATGTTTCGAATTAAATAGTTTCAGGTTAAATATTCAAAAATGTCATGCTACAGTTTCTTTCAGTTGAATAATTTTAATTTGGGAGTGTTTCACATTGAATATCTTCTATACGAAAGAGTTGGAAAGTGAATGATTTCGAAGTACATCAATCTCTGATTTAAAAATTGAACATTTTTAAAGGAAGTATAGTTTCAAAATGATATCTAGGGATTCAAATTATGTAATTTCTGATTCAAATCATACTTGGAATTTTTAGTTGTAATTTAATGTAATGTAATTTATTCTCTTCCCTTGTGTGAGGTTCTACAATCTTGAACGTTTTTGAATGAAGTTTTTTTCGAAATGTTCTAATTCCAAGGGTAATTCAGAAATGTTCATATTTGACAGATATACTGATTGAAACTTATTTAATTTCAAGTCGAAAGACTTTGAATGCGTAATTAATGTCTAATTTTAAACTTTGAGCTGAAACTCCTGATACATTTGAAAACCTCTCTATTCGGGATTTCTAATCTGAAGTTATTCAATTGTGAACGATTTTTTTTTCGAGAATCCATTCTCCCAATTTAAAATTGTGGTTTTTTATGAAATTTTGATCTGCGATTATTGAGTATTGAAAGATGATAATTTAAAATTATGATTTCAAAGAAAGCATGCAAAAGTGCGTGAAAATATCGTCACTTTACTCCAACCTTAAGCAAATACGGTTATTTTGTGTTCAATTGAAAGTTGATTTTTCAACAAAAGATATGAATTTTCAACTAAAACGATAAATCATCAACCAAAGAAAGGGATTTTCTAATAAAATATCCATCCATTTTTCCTTCACTCCAGGCTTAGGACTGGCAGCTTAAAGCGTCGACACTCTGTTCTATACTGGCGTGTTTAACAAATATGGGAAATAGCTGTTGTCAAATAATAACACTAAAAAATAATTATCGTCTAATAATAAATGACTAAACATTTCGCTGAAACAGCTACTGTCAAAAACTAAATCCTAACAAATAAGCGAGCTATCGTATTTCCTGGGCCCTAAAATCACATGCAAGTTATAGTTATACCTAGTTATACCTATTTTCCGATTCAAGACAT
Source organism: Neuroterus valhalla (assembly GCA_011762715.2). Classification (NCBI taxonomy): domain Eukaryota; kingdom Metazoa; phylum Arthropoda; class Insecta; order Hymenoptera; family Cynipidae; genus Neuroterus; species Neuroterus valhalla. The sequence goes on along the minus strand of WSXT02040516.1, from coordinate 1,681 downwards.
AGTACCCCCTCGCTCTTCACCTGCCAAGACTCAGGGAAGTAGAGGGGATAGGAATCGGACTAGGAAACCCTGCCGGAGCTCATTAAGAGACTTGGAAACCCTAGGGGACCAACTCGAGTGTGTTTTTGACCGCGGGGACGAACTCGAGTGCAGCCGACTGTGGTGCCCTCCCGCGTATCAAAGTCAACCAATTATAACTCTTTACGAGTTACGCTTACCCCGCAAGGGATCATGGCTTAATGGTACAAAAAAAAATACAATTTCAAATTTTATCATTCCTGACCAAAAGCGTAGGAAATAAAATACTTAGGCATTGGAAGTTTTTGCAGTTCCAAATGAAAATCCCTCAATATTAGAATAATTGGAAATTTACTGAATGTTGGGAATAATGGGAATCATAGAATTTTTAGGTCAAAGTTTGAAAAAGGACAATAAGCATTCGAAGTATTTCAATTTGAATTTGAATATGTTCCCATTATTTTTCGACAAAGATAAGCATTTCTGAATTTACGTTTGGATAATAAAATCTAGAATTTTTTTTTTAACGTTCAAGACTGTATAATTTTATATTTGAAGTTTAGAAATGCATATAACATATTATTTCCAAAAAAAAACGTCAAAAACTAAACACTTTCGAATAAAAAAATTTGAAAATCAGAATAATTGAAAATTGATAAAGTGTTCAAAATTAATAAGTTCCCAGTCAAGTCAAACCATTCAAAGGACGATTTAATATTGAAAGTGAATAAAATTTTATCATTTTCAGATAAGCATTCGAACACTTCCAAATTGAAATTGAACAACTTTGAATTTGAAAAGTTGAAAAAGTCTGTGTTCTGTCTGTACTGTATGGTACGATAACCTTCGAAAGATTGATTAGATTGGATTGTTTTTTCGCACACTTTTTGAAGCCCGAAAAGAAGTAACAAGATCGTAAGTCAGCCATTTTTGACCAACAGGTCTGGTTTTATCCATCCAAAATTCTTTTCAAAAAATTAAAAATTTACTTTTCAGTTCAAAGCATTCGAAACGTAAGAAATTTTATCACAAATGGCAAATTCTATGTTCCAGCAAAACTGTGCAAGATAAAAAAAAATTTGTTCATTTAAAAAAAAAAAAAAAAAAAAAAACTACAAATGTACTGTTGACTTTCTTCTGATAAAAAGTGCATATTTTGTTTACATTATGATAAATCACGCTTCACGCTTGGTTCAGTTTACAGCGTAATGCATATGCAAAGTTGCAAATATTGCAAAACTGTTGAAAACCTCTACTTTCGAGGAGATTCATAAATTTGTTTCGATTCTTCATGAAAAAAAGGCTGCTTTTCGTAGCCTTGAAAACCCGAAAAAATTAATTTTAAACAAAAATTTAATTTTTAAACAAGATGAATTCTTCCCAATAATAGATGAACTTTTAAACCGAGAAGATGAAATTTCAATAAGAAAAGATTAATTTGCATTAATATTAACTCGATAGTTTTATATGAAGAAAAAAAATACATTTGCAATCAAGCAACTGAATTCTTAACAAAATAAGTGAATTTATGGCAATCACTTGCTCATACCGATCTCTCTTATACGCATTATTTTCCCAAATATTTAAAAATATGTGATTGTCCAGTATTTTTCGTGTAAAAGTTACTATTTTTTCATTATAGAGGAATCTTTAGATGACAGTG